>PVJA010011689.1:0-54016 GCA_004027025.1 Myocastor coypus | reverse complement strand
AATGATTATACCTGACAATGTGCATTACAAACATTTGGGAATGGTTTATGGGAAGAGATAGGAAAGGTTCAGAGATGTAGGCTAAAAACAAAGTACTAGAAGCCGGGCGTGGTGGTGCATGCCTGTAATCCTAGCACTTGGGAGGCTGAGGCAGGAGGATCGGTGTGAGTTCGAGACCACCCTGGGCTGCGAAAGTGAGCTTAAGACCAGCCTGAGCTGCATAGCGAGACCCTGTCTAAAAAAGACAAAAAAAAAAAAAAAAAAAGTATACTAGAATGGCTTCAGCTGTTCTGCTTGGGTTATTATGGTCAGAGCTTAGACCAGAAGACTGACAGAAGGCATGCCTGTAAAGACCAGGCTGAGGAAGTTTCTGCTGGAAATAAGGAGAGCCTTGGTCATTGGACTCCAGATGATTTGTGTTATGGACTGACTGAAAGTCTGTCAGAATTTTACTTGTGCCCAGAGACTTTGCCTAAGACTGAGATTAAGCATGGTGGGCTGATTAATCTTTCAAGAGATATTTCAAAGCAGCAAACTCTTGGGGCGGTGGCGTGGTTGTTATTGGTGGCTTTTAGCCAGATTTATGTTGAAAATCAAGAGCAAAGAACCAAGAAGGATGATTTAAAATGTGAGTGTGGCCAGAAAGGAAGTGCCAGGAAAGCAGTGGACTGCAAAGATGGAGCTAAAAGGATCTCCCTTGCTGGGAAGGAACCAGAGAATCAAAAGGATGGCCTGAGGGCGTCATAAGAGGCAGCAGCTCTCCACCCTTTGTAGCTTCAGAATTGCAAAGAAGAGAGGCTTTGCCTTGAGAAGAAAGCCGCAGAGACCCAAGTACCAGAATGGCCGCAGCGGCCAAACCAGGTTCCAAAATGGCGCCCGCATGGAGAATATTTTTGGTATCAGGATCAGAATGCTCAGTGATCTAGGACCTCAACCCCTACAGCCAAGAGAGAAGGAAGCCTGCCTACTGCTCCAGCTGGCAGCAACCCTTGACATTATCCACATAGGCGTATGCAGAATGTGGGAATTCTGAGGTTAAGAAGGCTTCCACCTCGATTACAAAAGGACTGAGAGGCCAGGCAGTGTGCCGCTGAGAGAGAAGTGTGTAAAGCTGGATGTGAGAAGCCTGTTCAATGGAAACCCCAGAAGTTTGGAGGAGCCAGGAACGTGGATCGTGCAAGAGGGAGCAAAGATGACCTAAGAGAGAAGTCATGGGAATTACCACCAAGAGTGCTGTAGGAACGGAGTTGCATGATGCTCACAACTCAGTGCAGACTGCTTCGGATGCTCCAGTTGGAACTACAGGATTTAATGTTTACCCTGCTGGATTTTGGACATGTGTTGGTTCCAATGTTTTGTATTACCCTGTTGTTTGCAACTTTTGGAATTATAATATTTATCTTATGCCTTTGAAAGTTGGATATGTTTAACTCTTCTATTGTGCTGGGGCTCACAGTTGAGAGTTTGCCTTGGATCTTGGAGGACACTTGGGATTTGGACTTTTCAGCACTGCTGAAACTATTAGGACTTTGGCAACTCTTCGAGATGGACTAAAATGTCTTTTGTAAAAAGGGATGTGTATAAGACTTTGGGGCTCCAGGGGCAGAATGTTATAGTTTATGTCTAGTTGTCCCCCCAAAGCCTCATGAGTCAGGGGGCGGGGACTTCTAGAATTTGAGACTTGATACATGATCCCTGGGATTATGGACTTTAGTACTGATGGGATTAAGTGTCTAAGTACTTCTGGGATTATGGGTATAGCCTAATGTGGAGGCTGAGGCCCAGAGCCTCAATGGAATTCAAAGAGAGACAGAGAGACAGACTAGAGCTGTTGCTGTTTCTCTCTCCTGCTCTGTTTGGTTGGCTACCTCTGTCACCATTTTGTTGCTGTTCCACTGCCATGAACTGGATGCTCTCTGCCCTGCTCCATTCAGCCTTGGGCCAGCCAAATATGGACCGAAATCTTCACGAACTGTGAGCTAAAGAAACCTTTCCTTCCTTCATTTGAATGTCGGGATTTGTCCCAGCAAGAAGTAAAAAGTAACTAAGACAGTTATCCAATAAGGCTAGTTGTAAAGTTCACTCTAAATCTTAAATGGTACATTTTATGGGATATACTCAACACAGCATAAGATTACTTGAAAAAGCTGTGATAACTAAGTGACTTTCATATGAGTTGCATAATACTTTAAGCCACCTTTAAATAAACTATTCCTATAGATATGTTTTTATTTGTTTGAATGCACTGATAAGGAATGGGACCAGTTGGAGAAAATATGTCAAGGGTTATGCCCTTGGAGGATATACTGAAGTTCTTCCTTGGTGCTCTGCCTCTCAGGAACCATGAAGCAAGCAGCTTTGTTCCAATTTATCCTTCCATTACACTCCTGCTTTGGAGCCTGTCAACCATGTGCTAAACCTTAGAAACTGTGAATCTCAATAAATCTCTCAGCCTCATTAAGTTGTAGGTATGAAGTTCTTTGCCTCAGCCATGAAAAAGCTGACCAACACATTAGCTATATATTTTTAATGAACAGAACATATTTACTGAAGGAAAGAAAACTCCTGTCTGAGAGGTCAGGAGTGGGGTCCCCAATTGGTGTCCCCCAACACATTAGCTATTAAGGATGATAACTAAACGTATATTTTAGTTTTACCAACTGTGACATTCAAAATCAACAGTTACTTTCTATATGTGTAAGTACAAGTTTCATCTTTTATGAAAAAAATTAAGATGACAGCTAAAGGGCTGGTTAAGTAACTCAGTAGATAAAGAACCTACAAGCAGGTGCAGCGGCTGGGGGTTTGATCCCCAGACCTGCCATGTCAGCCGAGCCCCCAGGACATGCTAGAAGGCAACGGAAACTGGACGTAGAGGTGCTAGCCTGTAATCCAAGCTCTTGGGAGGCTGTAAACAGGCACATCAACATGAGTCTGTCTAGTAGTGAGCCCTTAAACTCCCTGTAGACCCTTCCCCTCCCAAAACAAGCTGTAAGATTCTAGCTTTACTGCCACAAAATATTTTCTCCTCTATTTCACAAAATTCCATTTTCAAATTTTCCTTTGAAAAGAAAGGACATAACATTTGTGCTATCATAAGACGGATACAGAGGAATATTTAGCTTTAAGCTTAAAATGGAAGGAGTAACAGCAACTTCTGAAGGCTTTTTCTAGTTGAAGGAATGCCTGAGGCTTTGGTTTTTGATTTACAGTCGTTCTAACATGAGTGTGCATACTTAGACCAAATTCATGATTAATGAAACTTAGCCAGGAATACATGTCTGATCAAACATTGCATTGTATGGTTAAGAATATGTATTAAGCACCAAAAATTAATAATAACAATAATGAGGCAGAGATTTCTTGGAGAACGAGGAAGAAAGAGGAGCTTCCACACTTCAAGAAGTGCTTGGGGGCCAGCCCGATAGCTCAGCTGACTGAAGCATCTGCCTCCCCAGTGTTTGATCCCTCGCATACTGTGCTGCCCCATGCCCCAGACACACTGAGATAGACACAGAGACTGGGTGTGGTGGCATGTGATCCCAGTGCTTGGGAGGCTGAAAACAGGAGCATCACTATGAGTGTGATCTGTATAGTGAGATCCCATAGATATAGACCAGACTGTAGACCCTGTACCAAATATATATATATTTGGAAGGCCTGTGCAAACTTTGAAAGCTATGTACTAAAGGAATTTCGCCATAGTCTCAAAGTCTGCGACTGTCATGTGAGGACATACTTGCTCCAATCTCTGTTGTAACTTCCAACTTCCACATCAGAAGATGGGTCTTGGAGTCAGAAGGCATCCATTAAGATATTCAGATTGTAGGAGTCCCCTCCTCGTTCTCGTCTCAGTCCAAGAAGTCTATATTTATAATCACAAAATTATGTTATTGGAATCCCACCAAGTTAATCCTGATCTACCATTCCCAGTGCAACCCATGGTGAAAATAAACACACTAAAACATTTTATAATTATGGGGAATCAAGGGGCTCTAAGTCCAGCCGTGAAGATGGTTTTCCAGAGCAAAGAGGCTGGCCCAGGGCCACACCCAGGTTTTATGCAGTTGAAGAGTGACTGGAAGGACTGAGAATTGTGGGAAGTAGGTGATTACTGTGAGCTGAGCTAGGTGGGAGTTCTTCGTTTAGGTATGTCATATGCAGAGAGAAAGATATTCAGAGAAAGTAATTTTAATTATGTTTTAAAGACAGTATCTAATTTTTTAGGGCTCTGGTGTTTCTGCTCTGATATGTAATCTTCCAAGTCCCAGGAAGTCATTTCTAATGTAGTCTAGTTTTTCACACAGCTCTTCTTATACTGCTATTTATTTAATTTTATGAGTTTCTTTTCATTGCAGTCAGATAATGTGCAGGGTATAATTTCTGTTTTCTTGCATATCCATAAGCACCACCTATGGACTAGTGTGTGATTTATTTTAGAAAATGTCTCATGAGCAGCTGAAAAAAAAAAACAAAAACCGAACTGCGTATTCAGAAGTGGCTGGGTGGAATACTCTGTATATGTCCCCTAAGTCCATTTGTTCCAAGTACGGGTTCAGTTCTGTTATTTCTTTGCTAACTTTTTATCTGCTTGACCTATCTCTTTGGGATAAGGGGGTATTAAGGTCTCCTATTAGGACTGTTATATTAGATATTAGAGTTTTCAAATCTGTTAAGATTAGTCTTATAAGTCAGGCGTGGTGGTGCACACTTGTAATCCCATCCCCTGGGAGGCTGAGGCAAGAGGATCAGTGTGAGCTCAAGACTATCCTGGCCCTCAAAGTGAGTTCAAAGCCAGCCTGAACTGCATTGCAAAATCCTGTCTGAAAAATAATAAGAAAGAAAAAATTGTCTTATATAGCTGGGTGCTCCCATGTTGGGTGCATACATATTTGTGCGTATTGTAGTTTCCTCTTGAAATTTTCTCCTAGCCAGTATGTAGTGGCCTTCTTTACCTCGTTCAATCATTCTTGGTTTGAAGTTGAGATTATCTGTTAGTAGGATTGCTACCCCCTGCTTTTTTCTAAGGTGCTGGGGCATGTAGTATTGTTTTCCATCCCTTGACTTTCAGCCTATGAGTTTCTCTATGAGTTAAGTGTGTTTATTGCGTACAGCATATTGTTGCACCTTCCTTCCTAATCCACTGTGCCATTCTACTTCTTTTAATTGGTGTATTGAGACCATTTACATTGATAGTTATAATTGAGATGAATTGATATATGTTTGTGATGCTATTTACCTATTGTTGGCTACCCCTGTATCGCCTGTGTTCAGTGGTTTATCTTGTTGCACCAGTTCTTTCCATTCTCATTTGTGGAGTTCTGTTCATTTTGGTTCCTCTCTATAATATCTTTTAGTAGTCTGTGTAGGCTTTGTCATCATGAAATTATTGAAATTCTTTAGTTTTTCTTTGTCATGGAAGTATTTTACTTCTCCATCAAACTCAAGATTTTTATAGGGTATAGTATCCTGGGCTGGAATTTGTTTTCATAAAGAACTTAAAGAATTCTCCTCTGTGTTCTTCTTGAGTTCATGGTTTGTGAAGACAAATCTGCAGTTATTCTGATGGGTTTTCCTTTAAATGTGATCTATTTCCTTTCCATAGACGCTTTTAGTATGTTAATCTTATTCTTGTGCCAAATTTCTGGAATTTTGACTATTATATGTCTGGGTGTATTTTTAGTTTGGTTGATGTTATTTGGAGATCTATATGCCTCAGTCACTTACATGCCATATTATTTCCCCATATATGGGAAGCTTGCTCCTAATTGTTCTGCCTCTATTCTTTTTATTTTTTTTTTTATTTATTTATTTTTTTTCTTGTTTCAGAACCTTTGTTTGTTTATTCACTCATTTTTTTTTTTTTATGGCTGGCTCAGCCCGCCCCGAGGGCAGGGCTGGCACAGCATGTGGTGCCCAGGATCGAACCCCGGTCCCTGAAGCCGCCCAAGCTTTCAAGCAGGCGCTTTAGACCACTGAGCCATCCTGCCAGGCCCCCTTCTATTCTTTTTATAACCTTTGTATTAACTACTTCTTTCTTGTTGATGCCTGTTAATCTCATAATGTTCATCTTTGCATCATCTTGTAGATTTCAAATTTTTTACGGCATCCTAGTTGCTTTTAAGAGATCCTTTCTTACCTTTTCACTAGCTGCAACAGTGACTTCAAGATCTGAAACTCTGTCTTCACTTTCTCTGAGGGCTTTGCCAGCTTGACATTGAGGATTTAAGTTTCCATGTATCTCTTTGAGTCTGCTTCATGAGATTTTTTTTTCTATATTGCTCTTTCAAGGAGTATAAAGTTTTTCTAATCTCTTCTAAATTTTTATCAGTGTCTTCTTCAGAAGTAGTTATTAATTCTTTATTTATGGCTATATTTTCTTTTTTTACTTCAGAAATTATTTCTGATCTGATTTCCTCTCTACCATTCTGTAGTTGGCTCTTTACTTCAAATGCTATCGAGACAGTTATTTTTTTTTTTTTACTTCAGAAATTATTTCTGATTTGACTTTCTCTACATCGATTTGCAGGTTTTTTTGTTTGTTTGTTTGTTTGTTTTGTTTTTTTACTTCAGATGCTACTAATTCAGAGGTTTTAGCTGTGTTATTCACATTTTCTTCTATGTTAATGTTTCCTGCATTTTTTCAGGGTGGGCTCTGGTCCTGAGATTGTATTTTGCCCCTCTTTATCATTGTGTAGAGGAATGTCCTCTCACCTTTGGTGTAGTGCTTGGTGTAATTATATCTTTAGTATAATTCGTACTCAAAGTAGATGATATGGTTAACGCAGTTTTGAATTTACAGAACCACAGTTAGGAACACTAATAATGGGTAGTTATATTTAGCAGTTGAGAAACTTTTGTAACTAATGAGTTTATATCTTACACAGTAAGAGCAAACTTTATGTGTGTGTAGCTCAGCTGATATTAAATTAGGATTTTGTATTTAGTTCACTTAAGTTTTGAGTGATTACCTCCCTTTGATGTATCTGGGAGAGATGGGTCCTGAGAAGGTGGAGGCCAGCTGAGGGCACCACATGGAATAGAAAGTTACTCCCATGTGACTCTGAGGAGCTGGAGAATGGGGAGGTCAGTCTGGTTGCCTGTGAGGGAAAGGAAGTTGCTCCCACGTGGCTTGGTGGACCTAGAGCATGGGGAAGTTGGTCAGGTGTGCTGTAGGGAACATGTTCTACAGTCATTTTCAACAGCATAAGAAGCCCTTCCAGGTGCAAAAACATAAATGCAGCACATAATTAGGGTAAGTTGCATAGTAGAAAACTGTTCTGCATCATTAGTGTTTGTGAAACCAAAACTTGTGTAAAAGAATTTTAATACCCTACTTTCATAATGCAAATAAAAATTCTGAGGTGTCTAATATAATAACTGTGGTTGTCAAAGACGTTAACCACATGAGGTTTGTTGCCAACGTAACACCATTCTCGAGGGATATTAATGAGGAATAAGCAGTGTGTATAATGTGCAGATACATTCCTTCTTACAATCACTTGATTGACCCTGCATTTCTAGGGATTTTGTAAGTTATAACTATGACAATTTAGTGACTAACAGTTCAAAGGAACTAATTTACTATCAAAAGATGAGAGGTTATTATTTTTATTTATCAATTTTCTCTATCCAATAATGGACTGCAGAAAAGCAAAGACCACTTTTTGCTTTTGACTTCTATTCTGCTGATTTTTTCTTCCTTCATGCTGAATTCAAAATAAATTAATTAAATTAGCTAAGGTCTTTTGCAAAATCACATTGGGGGCAATTTACTTTTTCCTGTTCCACTGGTTGAGAAAGAAAATTCAGGCACAATTGTGTAAAATACAGTTTTAATTAGATCCAAGGAAGAATGTTGCCTCAGTTTTTCAATTACATTAATTATGAAAATTAATTTTAACAGCAGTACAAGTTTTGTTTCATAAAATCAAAACGTTTGTGAAATTAGTCTGTAATCTCAATCTGAAAGAAAAACATACTGAGTCAAATTTTGAATTATTCACTTGCTTTGATAATTAAAGTCTCAAAGTAAGACTAGAGCATTTTTAAATGCCTTATTAAGTGCTCTCTTTAAAATAAACTACAAAACACGAAAGGCAAGAAAAAATTTCCAGTGCATGGAAGAGCAGAGTGCTCATAAGTATAAATTCAAATTAATTTATCTATAAAATAGGTATATTTTAAGCAAATAAAGTTTAATTTATTTTTCTATGTATGTTTCTCTAAAGTGGATACAGTATTTTAAAAAGATAAAGTAAAAACTACATAGTGGAATGTTACAAATGTGTATTCAGATAACCAAATAAATAATTCTTGAAATTAACTTTTTCAATGATATTGATTAATATCTTAAATAATTTAGCAACATATTCTTCTTTATCTAAAGACATGAGGAAGACGTATAGATAAGTATGCTTGATAGACTCCAAAATTGTGAATAATTGAATGGTAATAGTATTTTAAACTGATGTTTTTGAGTTTTCATAAATTATAGATATTAATTGTATCTAAGTTATAGCTGGAAATTTTTTTTCTCATTCTCTCTATATATTTACTTTGTTGTTTTCTTTGCTGTAAAGACATGTTCTAATTAAATATAATTCCATCTGTTGATTCTTGCTGTTATTTATTGTGCAATCTGAGTTATATTCAGAAAGTTTTTTTCTATGCCTATCACTTCAAGATTTTCATCTATGTTATCTTCCAGAAGGTTAAGTTCTTTTGTTTTCATATTTATATCTTCCAAAGATTTAGAATGTAGTTTAGTACATGGTGAGGTATATAGTTCTAGCTTCAATCTTCAGCATGCAGAGGGACAGTATGTTTGTTTGTGTTTATTTTTGGTGCCTTTTACAGAGATCAGGTGGCTGAATGCTCTGGGAGTTGTTTCTATAACCTCTACTATGTTTTACTAATCCAAATGCATGTCTGTTTTTGCTGTTGCTGTTGTTTTTGTTTCCTCCCTATTGGATGCTGGCTTCATCACTGTCTGTAGGGTTGCAGGAGGACTAGAAGTCAGGAATTATGATACTGTCTGCTTTATTCTTCTGGTTCAATATTATTTGTGCTATTCTGAGTTTCTTGTTCCCTATAATCTATAAGATTACTTTTTGCAGTTCTATGTGAAATGCTATTGTTAATTTGTATAGCAATGTTGAAACAGTGGCTGTTTGACAATATTTCTTTTATCCAAGAATAAGAGCTACCTTTTTTTTTTTTTTTTTTTTTTGTCTTTTTGAGACAGGGTCTCTTTATGCAGTTCAGGCTGGCCTTGAGCTCACTTTGGTAGCCCAGGCTGGTCTCGAACTCACACTGATCCTCATGCCCCAGCCTCCCAAGTGCTGGGATTACAGGCATGCGCCACCACGCCTGGCTACTACCTTTCATTTTCTGATGCTCATTTTTATCTCTTTTTTTCAGAGTACTATAGATTTTATTGTAAAGGTATTACACTTCCTTTGTCAGGTAAATTCCTAGATATTTAATTTTCTATCATACATATTCTCTTAATTTCTTTCTGGTTCATTATTGTTATACAGGGACACTATAGATTTTTGTATGTTGAATTTTTATGGTTAATTTTAAACCATGTATGCTAGTTCAGGTTTAATTTGTTTATTCACTCTTGAATAAACTGGTGTAATTTTCACATTTTCTATATAAAGGATTATGTCACCTGAAAAATAAAAAAAATCCTTTATTTCTTTCATATTTTTTATCTCTACCTTTTTTGATTTCACTTATTGATACTCTGCTATATATAATGAATGCTGATATTTTTTTTTCTTGATTTTACTCCTGTAAAACCACATCCAGCTTCTCTTCATTTAATATGATTTTGGCAACATTTTTTGTTGTTACTGAGTTATATCCAGTTGATGTAAGGACATTGTATACCTATTTTCCTTGGGATTTTTAAAAAATCATTAGTGAGGGCTGGCCAGATAGCTCAGCAGACTAAAGCCCCTGCTTAGCCAGGCACAACAACCAGCAGTTTGAGACTCACCTGGATAATATATAGTGGATTTTTACTTTGCACTAGCAGTAAATTAACGTTATTTTTCAGTAATATTATTTGATATTTCATACTGATATTTTATTATAAAGTCTTATAAAATAAATGTTTTAGAAAATATTTTATTTTAATTGTTTATTAAGAGATGAAATTTATCAAGAGTTGGGGCTCAGTTTAACAAAAAGTCTCTTGTGTTAAAAACACAAAAAGTTTTGAGACACATCAATTTTAATAACTACCTGATCATCTTGAAACATATTAGATAGGAAAAATTGCCCTAGCCACTCTGAAGCACATTATTCATTTCTATAAAAAAGGAATAAGCCCTATTTATACTCAGCAAATATGAATTGTTTTGAGTTCTTAAAACTTATTCTTCTGTTGAATATTTTATTGATATAAATGCATACATTTATATGTACATATATGCATAGTGATCCATGAGCTGAATGTGTGATACACACAGAGAAAGAGAGAGAGATTTTAAAGATAATAATATTTATTTATTTATTTTTCTATTCTATATATATGTATCCTTTTTTATTACTTTTAATAAAACAATATGAGAGTTTCAAAACATGTTAGTAGCACATTCGCAATACACATTGCATTTTGTTGTCCTAATAAAAGTTATATAGAGCACAGGGTGTGGACATGATAAATATTCTAATTGATACTGGTTCAGGAAAAAAAGAAAAGAAGAAGGAGGAGGAGAAGAAGAAGGATAAGAAAAGTTTTCTTCTTTTTGAACTAGGAGGAAGTAGTTGTATACATAGTCCAATGTATCATAATGGCAGTGGGTTACCAGTGAACCTGATAATGTTGAAGGCTGTTCATTTAAGCCTCTTACAGCTCACCATACTAATCTAGCTCTGCGTTTTATGCCTCGTAATTAAGCTTTTCTGCTGGGTGATCAAGGGAAGTTAAAGCAAGACCTAACAAAACTTTCATCATTTGTATTTTCTAAGGTCAAATCTCCTCAGTGTTAACTTTGGAACCATATACAGTGCTTTATAGAACTGTTGTCAGTGTCACCCATCAGGATAAGTCACAGCCATTGCTAGACCAGTTTGCTCTCTGTGAAAGCCTGAGAGAATGTTTTCTACCCAGGTGACTCTCCCTAGGAACACTATACTTCATTTATCCCTATTCTCCAAAGTTCCATAATCTCCTTGACCAGAAGATTTCAGAAACCACTGAGTTATAGGATGTTACAGCACAGGTTCTCTTTTGTCCTGAGCCCTCACTGACCTTGAGGGGCTAGAGCCAAAATGATGGCTATCCTAGTAGCCCTTCTTTTTTCTCCAATTTTTGGCCTGTTAACTTACATTCTCAACCCTCCAGCAGAGAAGCTTCGTGATACTATTACCCTATAACATACGTAATTGAGCTCAATATCATTCCCTTTCTGAAAGTTAATCATATTTGTCATTGAATTTTCTTTCATGTTTATATTTGTTCCACTGGAGGAGAATTAAAAAAAAAAATTATCAGCAAAAGAAGACAGACTGGTGGTAAAACATACTGAAGAAAATATACATTTCCAAATCATTTTGTCCATGTTACTAATAAAGAAGTGGTGAGGACAATAATTCTTAAAATTTGATTATCTTGGTCTTTCACTGCACATTATAAGTATCCTTGTGTGATATTGTGTGATATCAATAGAATTAGCACCATATCTTTTTCTTGCTGTTGTTATTTGATACGGTGTCTCAGTTACTTTTCTCTCATTGCTGGTACAAATACCTGACATTCAAAATGAGGGAAGGAAAAGTTTATTTAGCTCCCAGTTATTGGCGGTTTCAGTCCATATTCAGTTGGATCTCAGACAGAATGGCACATGGCAGAGGGTAGCCTTTCATGGTGGCAGCTAAGAGCAAGAGAACAAGAGCAGGGAGAGGTAGCAGCAGCTCAAGCAGCTAAATTCTCTTCCTTTACATTGAAACGCAAAGCACCTGCCCCAGGCAGGTGTAACACCCACGTGTAGGATAATCTATTACAAATTCCAGAAGCTGCCAAATGACTGCATGAGGCTGCACAGGGACACCTATACACAAACTGAGAGCGGAGACCAGCCCTCAGTTTATAGTTCATAATGGCCTTGAACCCAGATTGGCCTCAAACTCACAGCAATCTTCCTGTCTTCCTTTCTCAAGTACTGGAATTGCAGGGCCATACTACAATGCCTGACTAAAGACATGTCTGAGTTCACTTCTGGATATATAATATTTAGGGACTATTACCACCTTGTAATTATTCTTAACTCTAAATTTGTAAGAGAACAAACCATACCTCAATGCTAAGAAGCTACTTTAAGGATAATATAGAACACTGACAGCTACACAACTAAAATATTATTTAAACATATAAGCATCACAGTTTTGCAGTGCTAAAAGGAAAATCTTGAAAAACTAAAATTATTTACAGTTCAGGGAGATAGTTCAGTAGAATAATTGCTTGCCTGGCAAGCACAATGTTCTGAGTTCAATCCCCAGAACCAAAAAAAAAAAAAAAAAAAAAAAAAACAAACATTATTTAGTATCCTTAATTATTAACTTCTTATTTACATTTTTTATTCTTTACTGTTACCCCAGTCACTTATAGTAAAACACTGAGAGAATTCTCAACACCAGAATTCTGTGCAAAGTCCCTATAAAAATGACTTTTAAGGTACAGTCATTTGTATTTTTGAACTGTACTGCACTGCAGCTTTGCTATGCTGGGTCCAGGACTAGAAAACTTTAAACACAATCTGTTGTACTATGTGAAGACTTTGTGCCATAAATGTGAAACCCAGAAATCATAGTAATCAAAAGGCATTTGTGGAAATAAGGGAACAGCTGCTAAGTTATCTCTATAAGATATAAAGCAGTGTTATCTCATCATAGGAATGAACATCTCAAAGATAGTCTTTTAAAAATGCACTCTTCCACAGGTCATTCATTAAGTATCTGATGCAGTTAGATCCAGCTTTGGAAGTAAACATAAGCAACTGCTTGCCAGAACATGTGGTTTAAAGATTTCTCACACAAGGCAGAAATGATGCACAACTGTATAAGGGCATAAATGTAACTGATGTGAAACCTGACCTGCTGCTGCCAGTACCTAAGCAGGAGAAATCAAGGCAAGACAATTTTCTCTACTGTTTGAAGTATTTAGCCCTAATTTTATGTTTATTTATTTTTTATCCTTTTTTATAAAGAAGATTTTCCTTTACTAATGTTCAATTTTATTTCTATTATATTTAGATGCCATTAATATTTGAGATACATTTCTTTTAATTCACTTGTCCATGGTTGACTCTGTTTGGGGTATAGGACACATTTTCTCAAATCTTATGATGACTTACTTTACACATATACATAAAGAAAATAAGATAAATGGTAGCCGGGCGTGGTAGCGCACGCCTGTAATCCCAGCACTCGGGAGGCTGAGGCAGGAGGATCAGTGCGAGTTCGAGACCAACCTGGGCTACAAAAGTGAGCTCAAGGCCAGCCTCAACTGCACAGTGAGACCCTGACTCAAAAAGACAAAAAAAAAAAAAAAAGATAAATGGTTTAGCGTAACTGCTTTTATTCAGATTTAGGGCTTTAAGAATTAAGAGACTATTAAAAATGTAATTGTCATAAAGGACTTGTAGTCTGAGAGGCATATATGATAGATATGCATGTACATTTCAATATCCCTTTTAATGATTATTCTGCAATTAATAGACTGATACACAAAATAATGTTAGTATATCAGTCAGGTCACCATAGAGAATTACATCATTAACATTCATTAATTTTCTAACAGATAATTGTACAAATAACCCAAAGCTATGTAATTAGAATGTGATTATATTCCCATTTCTTTATGACAAAGTGAACTTATAGCTCAACCAACTGGTGCAAACAAAAAGGAAAATGTGAAATGAGGTTGTAAATCAACTGTTAAAGACTCGCTCTCCCTTCCTTGTGACTGAGTGTGAAGGGATGCTTTAATTCTCTGGATATTATAACAATTTCGCACTAAATCGCTTTGTGAAATTGAGTCCAATAATAGAGTCCTTTCTCATTGCAGTGAAAATATTCCACACTATTTGGGAATTACAGGATATTTTTTTGCTTATGTTTATTTCCATTAAATATACTGGTGTTTGCTCATAGTCCACAAAGAATTCATTTAGTATAACTGCCCAACATCATCTCATTTTGAGATTTATTATTCACATAAATATTTTTGGAGTAAAGGATAAGCAGCTAGTAACAGAAGCAAATCAGTCCTATTTCTTTCCTTGTACAAAATGATTCTAGCATTAGGTAAAGTTTAATGAAAACTTAATTTTGGGTTCAAAATATTTTTAAATACTTTGTTTTAAATGCTGAGTTTTAAATAGTAATGTATTAGATAATACATTCATATTAACAAAAATGCACTCTTACTTTGATAAACATTATTTAATATGGTAGACAACTTTTCTTAAACTTGTTTATAATTTAGAAGCATTTATGCTTTTTTGAACCAAGTACTTTAATAAATAAACTGAAATGAGATAAACATACCTTAACCCCAATTGTTAAAATGTGCTAGTGTTAAAATGTGCTAGGCAGTTAATCAGATGGAGATATTATAGGCAGTCAGGAAGGGCCAGGCCCTCAAGGAGACAATATGGAAGGCAAGGTGACTTTGCATTGTTGGAAGAGACAGAAACTCCCACTACAGGCCAGATCTCAAATGCAGCCATGTGTTTTTCCTAAGGATGAGCATCAGGGATTGATATTCCGAATGGGTATCAACCACCTTGAAAGAGCCCAGAAGAGTAAGTAACCCAAACCCCAACAGGAAGACATCCTGTCCCATACTCATAGCCACCTGCAACATGACTAATTTCCTCATCCGTTCCCAGATTTTTTTCTTTTTCAGAACCAGGGATCAAACTCAGGACCTTATACTTGCCAGACAGGCACTTGTGCCCCTGAGCTATCTCCCCAGCCCCTTGTTCATGGATTTAGTGAACATTAGCTGAGCAATGGTGCTTGAAATTTCATTGGTTGAACATAGTTTTGTCCCATCTCATGCACAGCTAGGGAAACTTTCTTTCCCCCAATAAATGTATTCTGCTCTTAACCTCTATTTGTTCCTAAAATTCATACTTTGGTTTTAGAGAGCAAGAATTCATTCCAGGTACCTTTTAGGTCAGGAGTTTCATTCCTCTATATTACTAGGAATTAGTTAATAAAATTACCAGATCCCTAAAATCCATTGAGATAGATTACAAATTAGGAGGAGAATTGTACTTTGTACAATAATTTATTATATTGTTTTCTGTTATCAATGCTTTTGTAGGCCCCAACTTTAACTTTCATAAATAATATTTGCTTAATATACTCAATAACATATTGAATTTTTTCAAAACCATTTATTTAGCATGGAAAATACATACTACTTTTGTGATTAAATGAGATTTGATTGCTTCATTTCTTCCTTAATTATTACTCTCTTTTTTATGTATTTAGTACAGGATCTACATTGTCACTACATAGATTGGACTCATAGAGATTCTCCTGTTTTCAGCCTCCCAAGCCCTAGGATAACAGGTGTGTGCCACCATGCCAAATCTTAATCACCATCTCAGCACGCACCAGGGGTTGAGACTGGCTCAGAAGGTGGGGACTGAACGCCAGCCACTGCACTCTGCCTACGCAGGTACTTTAGTACACTATCTGGCCAGCCCTAACCTCCTTTCATTTAAGTATATTTCAAATCTGTGCCAAGTCATCTCGGCTCAAATTTATGCAAGTCTTCCTAAACATTCATGTTTCTCCAAAACTTATCGGTTGGCATACTAGAGCAATGATATTAGGAGGGACGCCTTGGATAAACGACTAGTTAAAGCATGTGTCAATTGTGAGGTAAATGGGATTCCTAGGTCCTCTGCATGCACCCTAATGCATATAGGTCATGCTTTATGACTGAGTCAATAGTTAGGCAGTGTCTACATGTTTCACTGAGGGCTTCTTCATATTAAAAGTTGTATGGCTATGATAACTGATAAGTTACAGCCCCAAGGCACAGATTCAACTTGTCTGAATCTCCCCTAAGACAACAGCCTGTCTTCCCAAAGACCACTTCCTTCTTCCCCACTCCAGACCTGGAAACAACTTCCTTTTAGCTATCCCGCCCATACAAGGGAGCCTCCAATCAGCTCCTTGCATATCAGTAAACCTGTCCCTCAAACACTGCCCCTAGCAAAGTCCACAAAGTCTCATCCTTCCTGTCTCAGGTCAGAGGATCTCCCCTTCTTCCTGCCCTCCACACTCTCCATATCTTCAGAGTTAGTAAAGGCTCCCTCCTCCCGTTTCTGCTTCTCTGCTGCGCCACTACCCTTTCCTCCATTGCTCCTACCTGTGAATCCTGACAATAACAAATGTGATTAGGCAGATGAAATTTTGAAAGAATTTTTGCAATAAAACATATCTGAGTATTACAATGTCAAGTAATACTTGACTTATTCCTTGTTATATCTAGTGCTCTTTGATAATACAGTAACCACGTTGTCTCAGATCAACCAAATGGATTTTCAGTGAATGTTTGCAGAGAATCACAATTATAAAGGACTATCAAATATGTATTCATTAATCTGAATGGCATAATGCCTGCTCTAAAAGGATTTGTTTTGCACTTGAATTGTACTTAAGGTCTACAACCTGCAAGTAAAAGACAAGGTGCCTTTTTGTGTTTCCAGAGTATAAAACCACTAGATTTTCTGCTAAATATCATGATGTGTCAGTTTGAAAAGAGAAATATAAATTAACAGATATTTTTCTGCATCAATTAAATGAAACCTTAAGAATTACATTCAGGAAATATTTTAGAAATTCAGGGTTTTCTGTTATCACCTTTTCATTCATCTAACATTGAATATCTTTCTGTTCAAATTTCCCTTTGAATTGTCTTAAGCTTCGAGACCTATCCTCTCTGCATTCCTTGAGCACAGTTGTTTCTACCGCACTTTCTGTGTTCTCATGAGTGACTTATACATAACATTTGACTACACTAGTCTTGATCACAACTACATTCCTTAGATATCCTTCAGTAATTATCAGTTTCCAGCACATTATGAGTTTCAATAAAAAACGTTAATCGATTAAAAGAGTTTCCATTTTTATGCTATGATTTGTGCCTCATTATCTATCTTATAATCAGTGATATTTTGTAGCCAAGTGGCTAAAGTAAAAGTATAAGCCAAATATTCTCGTTTTTGCAAGGTCAAACTAGTTTCTATTCGTATTACTTTAATCAAGTTGTGTTAACTGTTGTCACTTCATGTGTTTATTTTAATTTGTACTGAGAGATTTTCAAAATTTCACATGCTTAAATATCAGTAGTGAAAGAAGATATTGTGTTCATATAAAAGGAAAAAGAGACAAGAGAGACATAATATTGATAATAGTGAAAGCAATAGTTTTTCCAGAGAGAAGAAAAGCCATTGAATATTGTCTTACAGATTCACAAGTGCTTTATGGTAAATACAAAAAGAGAATATTAATGAGCAGATATTATTCAAATCTCCATACAAAAGCAAAATGATTGCCAATGCCATACAAGGGAATTGCATATTAAAAAGAGGTTAAAAATGCAGAATCCCTTCAGGTCATTGAAAGAAACCTCAGAATGAGAGGAATATGATACCAATTCCAGTGTGCATGGGTATTATTTTATGGCAGATTTGAATTCACAAATTGTTTTTTCACTTTCTTCTCATTCATAAAATGACTTATTTTTTATAATTTATCAAAGCCAAATTTGAAAGAGTGCTGGCTACCTGATTAAATAAAGAGATGAACAGTGTTATGATTTGTGTCTATGTGTCCCTCCAAAGCCTCATGCAGTCATCACAGCAGCTTCTAGAATTTGTGATTAATTCATGATCCAGTGCTAGGATTATCTGTGTGAGTGCTACATCTGCCCTGGTGTGGGTAATTTGTAATACAATGTGAAGAGGAGAGAGGGGCTTTCTGGAAGCCAGAGCAGCTGCTATTCCCTTTGCTCTTTGTTCTTTTCCACCACTATGAATGGTTGTCCCCTGCCATATGGAACTCTGCCTTGGATCCAGCCAAGTATGGACTGAAACCACCACTAACTGTAAGTGAAATAAATCTTTTCTCTCTAAATATGGTGTACTGAGTATTTTATCCCAAAAACAAGAGAAGAGTGACTAAGACAAATAATGGATAACTGATAAAATTTTCTCTGCATAATTTAATTGTAAAATTGTGTTCATAATACTGAACATCATGAATTCAGTGCACAGTTAGGGTACTATTTTTTAAATTTGCCAAAGGGAAAAAATTCAACTCTCCTTAAACTAAATACTTTCCCCAAAGTTTAATCTGTTCATTATTATATTTTTCCACATATTATTTATAAAATATGTATATATATATATGTATATATATGCATATATATATATTCATATGTGTGTATACATATGTTTCATTATAATATATGAAACATTTGGATTCATTTTTGTCTATAATTTATTGTATTATAGTTTTGCAATGTAAAATTAGGATAAGTCAGTTTTCATTTAAGTTAATGCTAAGAAATCAAAAGATGTTTTACAATAAAAACATTTATTTTTATAATGTTCCTACACCTAGAATGTAATCACTTTCCGCCGGGCATGGTGGCTCACGCCTGTAATCCCAGCACTCGGGAGGCTGAGGCAGGAGGATTGGTGCAAGTTCAAGACCAGCCTGGGCTACAAAAGTGAGCTCAAGGCCAGCCTCAACTGCATAGCGAGACCCTGTCTCAAAAAGACAAAAAAAAAAAAAAAAAAAAAGAATACAATCACTTTCCAAATGTCCTAATTAACATGCTGCTAAAAATATATAATGATTATGATGTTCTGCATCATAGTCTAAACTGTAATATATATGAAGAAATATTATGAACTATGAGGCCATGCTCATGTGATATAGTTACAAAAATATATATTTGTTAAGGGTAATCTCTGAGTTGGAAAGAACCACTGTTATCTGTGGAATGATATGCAATTCCTCTAAAACTGTAGCTCCACTGATAGTGACAATCATCTTCACATTCTTTTTTGCAGTTTAGGGAAGATTGTCAGGGTTTTTATTTTTAAAAATATTGGTACTGATATCTCTATATTTCTCTCTAAATTTAACATAAATTCTGAACATGTAAGCAACTGGAAACTTATATCAGATTTTGTATCTCTCACCAAAAGCAAAACTGCTTCAAGGTGTTACTTTTAATGTCACATTGTGCAGATTTATTAAAATTTAATATAGTCACTCTGGTAAACAGAAAAAATTAACATGACAAGAGTTTTAGTAGAACGTAAAATTATCTGCTTATTTTAATTATAAGGAAGTTCAGGTAGAAGAGAAGGAACAGAAGAAAAAGAGAATGACCACTATATGGTTGGCTTTTAAAGACATTTGAGGAAAAGAACATGTGGTATAAATTTGGTGATACTTGTGCAGACATTCTCTTCTAAATAAGTATTCTCTACTTCTTCAGTCCTCCTAATAATTTCTGCCTTCATAGAGTATTCCACTTTAGGTCTCTCATTCACACATCATTTGCTACATTTCATTGCAGAAAATCTGCTTATTATAAAGCTGTAGGATAACATTTTGCATCTGGAAGTGGGAAGATATGGATAAGTTTCCCACCTATGTCTAAGCTGTGGATCAGACACAAGTATAGACTGTGCAACACAGGAGCTCAGGACCTCAGCTAACTTGATTCTGCAAAACCCGGACAAAAACTTCTAAATTGGGTTGTAAGGCTGCGAGGACCCATGGGATTATCAGGAAAGGCACTGAACTTCTATGTAGTAAAGAAATCCAGTGTCCAAAAATGATTGAACCTAATAAATTTGAAATAGGCCTATTTGCATCTTAAATCAAGAAAACCTCGCAAAATATGTAGCCCCTGAAAACAAACTGTAAAAATTAGAGTTGAAACGGATAAACTAGATGACAATGACTAAAGAGATCTAAAATTTTAATCTTTCAGTTTTTAAATCTCAAGTAACTACTTCTTGTCTTTCTTGTAACTGGCTTTGGTGGTCACTAATTTTAGGGTGCAATATTATATATATATATATATATATATATATATATATATATATATATATAATTTCCTTGTTACATATTAGCTGTCAATTACACCCAGCCTATTCCCATACCACCATTTTTAAATAATTGTGTTTTCTCCCTTCAGTGTTGTCATTATTTTTGCTTAAAATTATGAAAATTTAATGAATGAACTTTACTCTTATTGTAGACCTATGGACAGGACAGAATATTTAAGAGACTGTGTGCTGCATGAAAGCATTTTTATCATTCAAGTAGTAATATCCAATGAGATTGACATGCTAAATTTCTCTCTATGGAGAGAGTTTATTCATAATATTATGATTGGTTTCACTTCACTGACAGAATGATGTAGCTTATGACTTCTGGTAACTCTCGTTCATTTTAGATTTCTTTTATTCATATAACCTCTAAGAATCATCATGTAACCTGCTTGCGTTGACTTCTCATGTGCAAGTCCCTCTTTATAGTAAAGCACAACTGCTTAGTTTTGATAATTCCCACAGGATTTATAACAGGTCTGAAAAAAGCAGACCTAATATAGAGTAAGTTGTTTTGTAATTTTTCAAAGATAAGTTACTTGAGCCACTGGCCTTTTTAAAAATTCAGTGCTACTTTAAATATCTTTCTGAGTTTCATACCAAATTGATTAAAATTTAGGGAATGTCATTATTTAACGGGAATGATTAGTATTATTTAGGTTCAAATTGAATGATTTAACCATTCATCGGGAACCCATTTTGCACATTATAGTTTCTTTTCAGTGCTACAGGGTCCGATTGCAAAGCTCTTTTTCCAAAGCTCATCTCTGCTTTCTACCACATGAGCAAACTTAACAACTCACCGTATATTATGTACACACCCTATTGTAGCCTACCTGACACTATTATTCCTACAAACATGTAAGGCTCTATGTTCTTTTCTTGCTCTTCTCCTTAGGGAGATAAATAATTACAGCACGATCAAGAGTATCATTGTATAAAAATTAATAATACATTGAATATAGCACATAAGTGGTCCATGTGTTAGCATCTTTCACTGCCTCAACCATTGAATTATACTTTTTCTACTAGAAAACCAACTGAAGTGCCATGATTTTTCACTCTTTGAGAGGCATAACAGGTAGTTACCTAAATTATCAGCATAGGTAGTATTTTAACAGCTCTGCTTTATCATCTTCATGCAATCTTATCAGCAAGCTGTTGCAATTAAAGTTAAATAAATAATAGGAAAATTCACTGGTAGAATGAGATAATATTAAGGAAGATATGACATGTGTTGTATAATTCAGGGCAGGTGCTCTGCTACGGTGATGGGGAATATTAAAAAAAAAAAAAAGCAGAAGAAAAATAACTGTCTCAAAACCCAATGCACAGCTGGGCGTGGTGGCGCACACCTGTAATCCCAGCACTTGGGAGGCTGAGGCAGGAGGATCAGTGCGAGTTCGAGACCAGCCTGGGCTACAAAACTGAGCTCAAGGCCAGCCTGGACTGCATAGTGAGACTCTGTCTCAAAAAGACAAAATAAATAAATAAATAAATAAATAAATAAATAAATAAATAAATAACCCAATGCACACTTCAAACAGAACTTCACATTTAATGTGAATGTGATGATGAATGTGTTTACATGAATCCAGAAACACAAAAACTAAGATATAAAAACATGTGATACATAGAAGTAGCTCATTTAGATTCCCTACACAGTTTTTAAAAATATCTTTATATTTTTATTATTAGTCATGATACAGTTTTGATTATAAGGTTTTCTGTCTTGTATTCTTCAAATAATCATTTTACTAGAGAGATATTATGCAACATGCCCAGAAAAAGAAAGTAATAAAACCAGTGATATTACTCTATTATGTATAATGTGTGCTATTTTCAAGCTGAGTACAGGCAATCCAAGATATACAAAGAAATGTTGAGCCATGGCTATACATGTAAAATTGTTCTATAGTGGTTTCATTTACATGTATGCAGACACAGACTCCTTTAAAATACATTTTCTTCACCCTTTTGGTTGACTTTCACCAACAAACAAGAATCAGCACTTTAAAATATCTTAGTAGGGTCTTAAACAGTGTTTAACTTAAGTAATTACATTTAAGATGACAATTTCAACGTGCTTAGAAAAATTTAGAAACTTTACGGTATATTTATTTCTACTTAAAATTATCAAATTGTTTTAACATTTCTTTGATTGTCATAATTCAGCATACTTACGACTTGTGTAATGTAAACCTGAGAAATCATCAGAGTTTTCCAATCATATACATTATTAGAGAAGTTTGCCATCATTATGAAATTATGAAACTACTTCAATGAATACAAATATACTAAAAAGAACTTAAATTTTGTTTTTACACCACTGTGAGGAATTACTGTCTACTAGCCTTTAAATACTATATACGTGATGGAGTCTAAGGAGGCCGTAAAGGAACAACTAAATTAAAGGAAGAAGTTGAGCAATTTTCCTTAGTCTCTGTTCCTGCTACTATCTTTCAGTTGTGACCTGTAGCTGAGGGGTAAATTCCCTATGATTAGTTGATAAAGGCACAGAGAATTCAGCAGTAGTCTATAGGTGCTTCTATGCAAAATGTAGACAACACTTGAAATTAGCAAATTAGCTACACTCTAGCCCAATTCCTGCATTTTCTTTAATGACCGTAGAATGTGAAATTATTTTACCATCCAGGATTTTATTAAATGTAGCAGGTTATCCCTTTGACTGAAAAAGTGCAGTCATTAACTGTGATGTGTCAACTTGACACAGGTAAGAAGAACTGCTCTGGAATAGTATATTCTGACTGCGGATGATTGACAGGTCATCCAGCAAACAGTATTTTGGAGAGGACCCACTTAGAATGACTGTGCCAGCAACCAATAGCCATGTAGCTTGGAGAGAATAAAAAGGAAAAGACAGGGGAATTTCCTGTTGAATGTAGGGGAAAAGGGGTCCAGTTTTCCCTGCTGTCTTTAGATATACTGATCTCCAGGTTGTTCTTCCTCCATCATAGACCCTTCAGCTCTCTCACACAGACTTCCTTGATGGCTTTACAATGAGCTTCCTGGCCCTTTATTTTCAACTGTTCTTGGATCCCCTTTCACTCCAGAACTTAGATGGATGCTTTAGATTCTTCCATTTCTAAAGCTGCTATCTTCCTTAAAAAGTCTTTTATAAAATCATACATATATTTTATACTAGTCCTGGTCCCTTTGAAAACTTTAGCTAATATAGTAAGGGGAGGTGAGTAGACATATGATAGTATAGGAATTCACTGTAATCAATGGGTTGTGTGGCAAAATTTGTGCAAAATGTGATTTGGCAAAACACAATTGGTGACTAGGAAATTTTAGGAAGAGATAAATAGAGTAATAAAGTTATTGTCTTATGCAAATATTTATCAGAGGGTGACTTCAGCAAAAAAGAATGATAATAATGAATAGGGAGGATGACTTATTTCGTTGGTGGCAACCATATTCCTTCCACAGCTACCCTGTTACTCCTCAGCAACCTCCTAAACAAAGGCTCCATGGTGACGAGGGTGGACCCTGCACATAGCCTCAGTGCCATGGGCTTCCACTTAGCAAGGCTGACATTGGTATAGTAAGTGTGAGGTGCCCAATCCGCCACCAGACAAAACAGTGCATATTCCTTGCTAAGGCAAGGTTCTTAAGGGTGATCTGCCAGCTGCCTAGTGTCCTTTTGGTCCTAATAGACTATTTCCTTAATGTAAAGGGAAGTGTTTTGTCATTAATTGAACAGCTGCTTCAGATAAAATTGCCTTATCTGCATTCAGTGCTTCTATTACAACTATAACCTGTGTATTTGCACAGTACCACATCTACTATCATGGTATTGAATATAGCATTATTTCTTGTTCAACTATCTCACTTAATAGCAAAACAGCAGACCCCAACCCCCCCCAAAAAGAAAAAACAATATATTACAACATGGCCCTATACACAAGAAAGTTTTGATCCTATCACGTTAATCAGTACTGTGATGCAGCTGCCTAGATAAAACTGTCCAATAGCCTTCTGAAAACTGATCTACAGTGCCAGTTAGATGCCAATATCTTGCAGGCTGGAAAAGTATCCTCTAGAAACCTGGGCCTGTTCTCAGCCAACCAGATATCATACTATTTTCCCCATCATTACAATTTTCATGCTCAAAAACTAAAGGATAGCCCACAAGTAAAATATTCAACCTAGTATCCTTTCAGGCAGTCATTTCCTTTCATGTCTTTCACCTTAGCCTCTGGATGCCACAAGTCTACTTTTTGTGTCTAAGAATATTCTAGTCTTGAACAGTCTACATAACATCTTCAGCACATCCTTAAAATTACTATATGAACCAAGAATTCCACTACTAGAAATAATCCCCCAAATTGGAACTATATATTAGTCACATACTTGTACCAGAGTTTCAAAGCAATACTCTTCACAATGAAAGATGGAAAGAATAAAAATGTATACCAAAGAATGAATAAATAATTATAGATGCACATACAGTGGGCTATCTCCAAGCCCTAAAAGGAATAAATACCATGATATGATTTAACCTTTTCTCAGTTACTTATCACTCATTGCTGGGACAAATATCTGATGCTCAAAATTAAAGAAGGAAAGGTTTATTTACCTCATAGTTTGTGAAGGTTTCAGTCCGTCCTTGGGCTGGCTTTCAGGCAGAGTGGCACATGACAGAGAGCAGCAGCTTATGGGAGCAGTAAACAGCCAAAAGCAAAGGGAATGATAGTGTTTGTGGCTTCTACCCAGTGTCTTTTACCTCCTTATGTTATAAATAAGTTATGCTGGGGCTGCGGGTATAGAACTCACACAATCTCCATGTCATCCTCTTGCACAGTATGAGTATGTTTACAAATTAAGAATTCTGGCTCTCTATTTGGTCACGTAAGCTTCTAAACTACTCAAGTTAACACAATGTATCACAAAAGTAAAAACCCTTAAAAAGTGGTTAAAGATGTCATGGCACAATGATTACGCATCACATAGCTTTTAAAACTAGGAAATCTGTTGAAGTCAAATCATACTTCTATGAATATCTGATCACTTTGGTCACTACAATATATAAACCTAGCAAGAAAGAATAGAAAACATAAAATTTTTAGGGCCAACCAAATAGCTTAGTGGATTAAAACACTTGCAAACAGGGGCAGGGGCTGGGAGCTTGATCCCTGTGCCTGCCATGCGGGCGCCACCCCCAGGGCGCACTGAGACAGCAATTGAGACTGGGTGTAGTGGTGCACACCTGTAACCCCAGTTTTTGGGAGGCTGTAAATAGGTGGATCACTATGAGTCCAATCTAGTACTGAGACTCTGAACATTTTGTAGACCCTTCCCAAAGATACAAGGAAATAGAAACATAAAATTTGTAGCAACTAGATCAAGTATTAGTCAATAAATTTCATTACAAATGACTATTTTAAGCACTATGTTTAATTAAGTAAATTTTATCATCAGAAAAGGGTTGAAGTGATATTTTTGAAATCCTATCATGTATATAACAATCTACTGTAAAGAAATAAGACAAAAATCTACTTCGCAAAATGCTTCCACACTAACTCAGAAAGGATTCTACATTATTTGTGTTATATCTGTGTTTTATATTATCTGTAAGTGTAGTTAAATTTGTTAACAATTGTTTTTTTTATTTTACTTAGTATTTATTTATTTTAAACCATGCATTTATTTATTATTACTTTTAATAGGAAATAACAATGTGACAGTTTCAAAACATATCAGCAGCACATTCCCAATAACTGATACAATAAATATTGTTATCCTCATAGTAGTTATTTAGAGCACAGCACACAGACATGATAATTTTTCTAATCATTATTTTTATTAGTTTTAGTAAGAAAAAAACAATGTGACAGTTTCAAAACACATTAGTAGTATATTCCCAATAATTGATAAAATGCATGTCGTTGTCCTCCTAATAGTTATATGGAGCACAGGATGAAAACATTATAATTTTTCTAATCATTATTGATATAAAAATTTCTTCTCATTGAACTAAGAGAAAGTAGCTGTATACATAGTTCAATATTATATAATCATAGTGGGTTATTGGCAGAACAGGCAGTGATGGAAGCTGTTCACTTAAGCCTTTTACAGCCCAACATACTAATATATTTTTACTTCTTATGCCTCGTGGTTAAACTTTTCAGAAAGACAGATGTTAAGCTCATCTATGTTATAGAGTAATAGTGTCACTAAGCTTCTCTTCTGGAGGGTTAAGAATGTAAGTTTACAAATCAAAAATTAGAGAAAAAGAAGGTCTACAAGGATAGACAGTACTTTTGCTCTAGCCCTTCAAGGACAGTGAGGACTCAGACATAAGAGAACCTATGCTTTAATATCCTATGTTCAAGGAGATTCTGAGGCCACAGAGGAAAGAGATTGACGATGTGCAGTGTGCCTAAGGAGAGTCACCTAGAAAGAAAACATTCTCTCATGCTTTCATAAAGAGCAAACTGGTCAAGCAAGGACTGTGACTCATCGAGATGGCTGGCACTGACAACAGTTCTACAAAGCACTGTACATGATTTCAAGGTAAGTCCTTAAGGAATTTGGCTGACCTCTGAAGATACAAACGTTACATGTTCTGTTATAACGGTCTTGCTTTAAAATGCCCATAACCATCCAATAGAAAGATTTAACTTAATTGTTTAATTGAATACTACAAGTGCTTAGAAATAGATTAGAAATATATTACTTCTGAATTTAATATTAATAACTTTAACATTTAAATAATAGCTACTGTTTATGTATTAATTGGCTCTTAATCATCTATATAGATTTTTGTTGTTCTTTTGTATGTGCTATGGGGTCTCACTACTCAGCTTGAACTCATAGTGATCCTTCTGCTTTCAGCTTCCCAGTGTTGGGATTATAGGCATGAGGCACCATGCCCAGCCTTTGTGGCTGGCATACCTAGGGGCAGGGCAGATGCAGTATGTGGTACTGGGGATCAAACTTTGTCCCTGTGCTTGCTGAGCTATCTCCATAACCCTCTAGATATATTTGTTCCTACCTCTATTTTTACATTTCTCCTCTCTTTTTTTTTTCTTCACAACAGATACCAAATTTATTCTAAACCTGAATTCAAGCTTCAAAGGATTCAACCCCAGCTCTCCAGCACACAAGTCAAACATTTAAAGTGGATGTAGCCGGGCGTGGTGGCTCACGCCTGTAATCCCAGCACTGGGGAGGCTGAGGCAGGAGGATCGGTGCAAGTTCGAGACCAGCCTGGGCTACAAAAGTGAGCTCAAGGCTAGCCTGAACTGCATAGTGAGACCCTGTCTCAAAAAGACAAATAAATAAATAAATAAATAAATAAATAAATAAATAAATAAATAAATAAATAAAAATAAAAAAAAATAAAGTGGATGTAATCCCATGTAGTCACTAAACTGGATGATGATATTATGGCTGTGTATATATGTCAAAATGCAATGCACCATAAAGACAAAATAAGTAGTGTTAATTACATATCAATTATACAAACATGTGCAAATATATATATATATATATATATATATATATATATATATATGTTATTTATGTACATTTTTTAGTATTGAATATATAGTATAGGCACAGAAAAATATAAACAAAAATCCACTTGAAAATATAAACTCAGAACATTGTAAGACTTTATTCAGCTCATTAACAATGAGGAAGCCAGGCGTGGTGGCTCACGCCTGTAATTCCAGCACTCGGGAGGCTGAGGCAGGAGGATTGGTGCAAGTTCGAGACCAGCCTGGGCTACAAAAGTGAGCTCAGGACCAGCCTGAACTGCATAGTGAGACCCTGTCTCAAAAAGACAAAACAATGAGGAAATCATTAAGATGTTGAACGTGGTTGACATCCTATTTTATCAACTCACTCACAAGCAATTAATAAGAAAATGTTATGGTATATTTGTTGATTTAGATATGAAACTGGTTTTTGTGTTACAGAATATCAATAGTAAATATGGGGCTAATTTTTGGCTAAAAATAGTATTAGTTTCACCAAATCAAAGTGTATAACTTAAGATCACTTTTTACTGAGTTACACAATATCCCAGTTAACCAGATGCACAAGTCCAATACAGAATGTAAAGGGCTACCAGTAATGTCTTTTGTCACTTTTTATATGTAAAAGAATTTATTCCACAAACAGTGGTTTCTTCATGTGCTTATCATTCATAGTGTGGGTGCTTTAATTCATAATTTAAAGCTCTCACTATCAATAATATAGACATTTGCATTGGTTCCTAATATAATCTTTAACAGTTTTAATTCTACTGCACTAAAATTTTGCAGCCCATTTTTCAATAATCAACATGATATGTAAACACAATTCTTTTTCTTCAAAACAAATAAAATTTTATAAGAGAAAGTCTTCCTTTTCTGAGACTGGACATAGTGGCACATGCCTGTAATCTCAGCACTTGTGAGGATGAAAACAGGAGCATCACTATGAGTCCAGTCTGTGTGGTGAGACCCTGTAGAGTTTGTTCTAAATACATATTAAAAACTTCCCTTTCTCCTTGATAGTCATATGTATGATTATTTCAAATTTTCACCACGTAGAAAGTTAGTATATTCTTTAAAGGAAAATTAGTCAAAGATTTTTAAAACTTCTAAATAATTCATTAACATATATTCTCAGTACCAACAGTTTACAATCATCTTAAAAAGTGAGTACACATACATAGTGCAGGATGTTTCCTCTTCTTCTTCTTCTTCTTCTTCTTCTTCTTCTTCTTCTTCTTCTTCTTCTTCTTCTTCTTCTTCTTCTTCTTCTTCTTCCTCCTCTTCTTCCTTCTTCTTCTTCTTCCTCTTCTTCTTCTCTGCCTCCTCCTCTTCCTCCTCCTCCCTCTTCTTATCTGTTTTACTCATCCTCCCTCCTTTCTCTGTCCTCTAGTTCCCCAACCCAATTTTCTTTCTCAATATTCTTAGATCATGTTATTGTTTATAATACTTACATTCATTGATGTTATTAGGTTGTTGTGCATAGCTTATTTCCTCATATTTCTCCTCCTCTTGACCCCTTTGCCTTATTCCCTTGATGATATACTTAGTGCAAGAGATCCGTCTGATTGCCCGTTCTGTCCAGTTTTTATTTATTATTCTCTTCGTTAGAACCTAACCTCACTCAAATGAGTAATAATAAAAAGGGGCTTTCCAGATAGCTCAGCAGATTAAAGCACATGGTTGGGCAAAGTCACTCAGGCATTATGTACTGCAGTTTGATCCCTAGGGTCTGCCATGCTGACCCTGCCTCCAGGGTGTGCTGAGACAGCAACTGAGACTGAGTGTGGCAGTATGCGCCTGAAATTCCAGCCCTTGGAAGACTGTAACCAGGTGAATCACTATAAGTCTGATCTAGTAATGAGAACCTGAATACTCTGTAGACCCTTCCCTAAACAACACAAAAGAAACAAAAATGTTGGTGTGTCTGCTTTATGTCACTTGACATTATATTTTACACGTGCAGCATTTTTCTACAAATGTCTCTAATTTGTCTTTTTTATAGCTGAATATTATATTATTACATTGTACATAGATAGCACATTTTCTTAATGCAGTATTTCATAATGAGTATGCAGGGTGCTTCTAGACTTCAGCAATAGTGAATTATTCTGCTATAAATATTCAAATCCATGTATCACTGAAGTATCTTATCTTTCTTTTTTTTTAAACCGGGGATCGAACTCAGGACCTTGCACTTGCCAGGCAAGCACTTGTGTTCTTGAGCTATCTCCTCATACCCTCTGATGTACCATGTCTTAAAGTTTTTGGAGAAAAATATCTAGACAGAGTAGATGGATCATATAGAATTCTTTGAGTTCTTTGAGAAACCTTCATATGGATTTTCATAACAATTGTACTAATTTTCATTTTGACCTTTAACGGAAAGCACTTTTTTCAATACATTCATGCCAGTATTTGTAATTCTTTGATTTCTTCATGATTGAATTTCTTGCCAGAGTAAGGTGGAATCTTAGCATTGTTTTAGTTTGCATTTCTCTAATATCCATAGCTGTTGAACATGTATTCATAATTTATTAATCATTTTTATTTCTTCTCATGTAAAGTGTTCTACTTTTCTGCCACCTTTTGGACTGAGTCTTTCCTTTTTAAGTGGCTTTTTTTTCTAAGTTCTTTATATATTTTATCCACTGACAACTAGGTGCCAAAATCTTTCTTCCTGTTCTATAAGTTGTTTCTTTACTCCACAGGTTGATTCTTTTGCTGTACATAGCTTTTTAAACAGATAAAATCCTATATTTCATTCTTGTTGCTATTTCTTACAAAGCTGAGGGTCTATTCAGAATTTTTTTCTGTATTCATGTCTTCACATGTTTTACATCTTTTATCTGTCAGGAGGCCTCAGGAGGTTCTGTTTTGGGATCTTTGACCTTTTTCTTTAATTTTAGTTAGTTGCTGTGGGTTGTATCTAGTTGTCACTCCAAAGCCTCATGCAGTCTTGAGGGTGGGACTTCTAGAGTTTGAGATTAACTCATGATACACTTGGATTAAGAATGATCCGCTAAGATTATACGTTTTAGTTCTGCTGGGATTATGGGTGTGTGTGCTAGCCCAAGCTGGAACAGAGAGCCTGAACATAATAAAAGAAAGACAGAGAGACAGATTCTCTCTGTTTGCCATTTTTGCTTTTCTGCTGCCATGCCCTCTGCCATGTGCTGCTCTGCTTTGGAGTCAGCCGAGTATGGACTGAAACCTTCAGTAACCGTGAGATAAATAAATCTTTCCTTCCTTTATCTCGGTGTCTGATATTGGTCCCAGCAATGAGACAAGAGTAACTGAGACAGTACTATATGTTGAAAGACTTGGTTTCTGTTTCATCTCATCACTACATGTTGAATAGACAATCTTTCCTCCATCATATGCTTTTGGTCCCTTTGTCAAATACCAAGTAGATTAATGTGTCTGGGAATGTTTCTATATCCTGTCTTCCATTCCATTGCTCCACATGTCTCGTTTAGTATTATTGCTATGCCAATTTTCACCATTATCGCTTTGTAGTATAAAATCATGAATTGCAAAGCATTCTGTTTGGGTTGCTCTTTTTTTGCCAAAAAATAATTTTGATATTCTGAATCTCTTCAAATTCATATGAATTTTAGCATATTTTTCTTATCATCTGTAAGGTATGCTGTTAGTGTTTTGAATGGGACTGAATTGTATGTGTATGACCCTTTTGGGAGTATGGCCATCTTGACAATATTAATCCACTGAGCTATCTGTCTAGCCCAATATTTTATTTATTTATTTATTTATTTATTTATTTATTTATCTATTCATTTATTTATTGTGGAGGTACTGTGAGTGGTATTATAATTTTTTTCTAATCTATTTCAATACTGGTGTACATAAAGGTTAATGATTTTTACATGCAGTTAATTCTTTCAATAATTCTTGTGTGTGTGTGTGTGTGTGTGTGTAACCAGGGATCAAACTCAGGACCTTGCATTTGCCAGGCAGGCACTTGTGTCCCTGAGCTATCTTCCCTGCCCCTTTCAGTACTTTTTGTGAAGTACTTTGAGAATTTTATTTACAGTATCATGTCATCTACAAATAATGAAAATTTGAGTTTTTCTTTCTGAAATGTAATCCTTTCATTTCTTTTTCTTGCCTGATTTCTCTAATATTTTACGTGCTATATGGAATAGAAGTGGTGATAGCAGAAATCACTGTGTTATTCAGAATTTCATGGAACAAATTTTTATGAGTTTAATTTGTTCCCATGTAGAGTGATTCTGATTGTTGATTTTCCATAAATAACCTGTATCACGTCTATGATCATTCTATACCTGTTAAGTTTCTTTATTTTTTTTTTAATCAAGAGGATTTTGTGGAATGTCTTTTTGTATTCTATTGATAAAATCATATGGATTTTCATCTTGCTTCTGGTTATGTGTTGAACCATCCCTGCATCTCTAGGATGAAATCACCTCATCATGAAGCATCATCTTCCTCATGATGTTCTGTGCTCTATAAATATCTTATTAAAGATTTTGCATATACGTACATTAAATAGTTTGATCTCCAGCTGTGTATGTGTGTGTGTGTGTGTGTGTGTGTGTGTGTGTGTGTGTGCGCGCGTGCGCACGTGCGTGTGGTTTTTCTTTGATTTGGGGAGTAGGGTGACCCTGGGTTCCAAAGATGTATTTGGGAGCTCTCAAATCTTTCTTTGAAAACCTTGAGAAATGTTAGTGTTATAGTATTCTTAAAGATTTTGGGAAAGTCAGCAGTGAATCTAGTAGAAGATTCAGGACCCTTTTCTTTTGTATTTGGTGCTCGGTCTGCAAGGTCTGCAGAGTCTATGTAGATCTGACTTTCACTGATTCTCCAGCTTTCAGCCTCCAAAAAGCTGGGAATACAGGCATGTACCACTATGTCCAGTCTTAATTACCATTTCAGTACACCTACAGGGGAGGGGCTGGCAAGGCAAGCTGGAGATATAACCCTGGCCACTGTGCTCTGCCTAAGCCCGCACTTTAGTCTGCTGCGATATCTGGCCGGCCCTGATCCCAGGAATTTTTATTTGGTAGATTTATTTATTATTATTTCAATTTCATCCCTTGTATTGGGTTGTTAAGTATGATTATATTTTCTTCAGTTAGTTTTGCTAATTTGTATGTAAAAATGTGTCCATTTCTTCAAAATTTATTAATTTGTTAGAATATATTTTTCAACATTGTTACTATCTTCTGAATTCAAACATTATCTGCGGAGGTTTCGACTTTTTTTTTTTTTTTTTTGTATTGCCATCATAGCCTGCCCGGGGGGTGGGGCTGGCACAGCATATGGTGTACGGCTTCCAACAGCAGTCCCTGTGGTTGCCTAAGATTTCCTAAGGAGGATGCTGAACCATCTCAACTTTTTTCATGGTAAGTCTGGTTAAGGAGTTACTTATTTGCTCTTTCAAATAAACAATTGTTTTTCTGTTGTTTGTTTTGTTTTATTTAGTTTCATTTTAATTGACTCCTGTACTCATCAATATGCCTTCCTCCTTAATTTTGCTTTGAGTCTGATTTATTGTTTCTCACTGACCTTAATTTTTTCATAAATTAATTTGCTCTGTTTTCTAATGTGACCATTTAATGTTACAAGTGTTTCTCTTAGAACTGCTTCAGAATGTCACAGTGAGTTGCATAGTCATTGTATTAACTTCCAGAAAATTTCAAATTTCTTCTTTGATATCTTTTGTGATCCATTGGTTCTTTTGGAGTATATTGTTAATTTTCCAGGTAATTTTTCCCTTTCTAAAATTTCCTTTTTCTTTGTTTCTATTTAAATTGCACAATGATCTGAAGTAGCAGTGGTTCTCAACCTGTGGGTCGTGACCCCGGTGAGGGTCGAATGACCAAAGTCATTGTCTAAAGCCATTCTGAATCATAACTATAGCAAAATTATAGTTTTGAAGTAGCCACTAAAATTAATTTTTGGTTTAGGGTCACCGCAACATGAGGAATTGTATTGTGGGGTCACGGCATTAGAAAGGTTGAGAGCCACTGAATAGGGTAATTTAATAATATAACAAAGTAAATTTTTAAGTAAGCCTGGATATTTTCTAGAATAGGTTATGGGAACAGAATCTGGAGGCCAGTAATGGTATGTGACAAACTTAACTTTATCCAGGATAGAGTTCTGGAAATGTTTAAAAATCAGGAACATAATCATAGAGAAAATAAGAAAAAAAAATGATTGGAACAGTACCAGGGGACAAGTGACAGACCAAGATGACTGGTTAGATCTAAGAAACAAAGGAGAAAAATGATGTGGGCTTGGAGTTGCAGTTTCCAGTGCTCCTGCTGATGTGTGCACAGAGAGCTCTATTGGCAGAGGGGAAGTCATCCGGAAAGTGGACTGAAAAGGGAGCATGATGAATTACGCTGGAGCCATGGTTGGCTTGACGGTGCAATTGAAAATCTGAGGGGATTGTAGCACAGTGTTATCTTGGCGTTACAATGGACTTTTAAAGCTATAATGCTCTATCTTTATTTGATGCATCAGTTCCCACATGCATCAGCCTTAACAAATTGTCACTCATTTTTGTTTGATGTTTCCTTATTAGTAGATAAATTCTTCATACTTTACCAACTCAATTTGCTTTGGTCAATCCACATTTTATAAGTGTACATCTTTCATGGATCCAAAAATATACCCCTTAAAATTCTAAGCTTTGGTTCTGACAGTTCCCTGTGGAAACAAAATAAATGTAATTCTTCCTTCACAAAAAGGCCCTTCAGTGGAAGGAAAGGCAATTTTGGTGTCCTGTTGAGCCTTCTCCTCTGTGGGCCACATAGCATTTGATGTGCTTTCTATGTGCCTTCCCTTAAAGTGTAGTGCACCGGACTAAACTGACAGATAAAAAAGAAAGCTAAATTTAAAGAAAAACACTAAGATTGATCGTTAGGGAGATTTCTAAACTATATAGATACTCTGTTTCCTCTTTAGAGCACACACACACATTTATATTATATATTATATATTATATATCATATAGCATATATCATATGTCATATATCATATATTATATATTATATATATGTGTATACCCTTTTATTAAATCTATGGCAGAGGGAGAGAATTCAAGATGATAGGTGCACACCAACAAGCAGAAAATGACATTAAACTTCAGTAAATGGCACAGAAAGAAGCAAAATAAAAAGAAGAGGCAATCTATGAATAACAAATTAGGTAAACACATGGGCAGAGACAGGACAATTAAAGAATTTTCATAATTATTGGAGTAATAAAAATGCATTTAGAACTATTGATGTTGAAAAAGTAAAACCATATCCACTGGGTCACTTCTTTATCAGCTTACAGGTTTGATACAAGTTGCATTTAAAATGTTTAATTTTAGATTATTAGAGTATGGAAAATTAGGACAGTACAATGTTACAGTATGTGTCTAGTTGTTCCACCAAAGCCTCATGGAGTCACTGAAGTGAGCTTCTAGAGAGGGCTAATAATTCATGGTCCAATGCTGGCACTATGGGTGTGAGTGCTACACCTACCCTTGTGCTGATAGGCTCAATGCAGTATAAGGAAGTGGAAAAGGCTGGGTCATGGCCTCTGCCACTGCTGCTTCTCCATTTTGGCTCTTAATGTTTGCTATTATTTGGGAGAGTAGGGCAAAGCCCCTATGCCTTCTTGCAGGTGTTTTAATCCACTGAGTTCTTTGGCCTGCCCTTATTTTCCTATTTTTGCTCCCGTGGACTGCTGCTCTTCCATTTTCCTCTCAACTTTGAGCCAGAAATTATTGACTGAGTCATCTGCAAATTGAACTAAATAAACCTTTCCTTCTTTAATTTTTGAGATGTCAGGTATTTTGTTCTAGCGGTGAGGAAAAGTAACTAAGACATACAAGAAAAAAATTATCTGGTAAAACATTACTTTTACTTCAAAACCTAAATTAAAGGGCATTTCGTAAAGTAAACTACATTTGGCTACCCTTTTCAAAAGCATTTATTATTCCTTATTTACATTCTCAGAATACCTGTACAATGATTTTTATGGTGGTTTAGATCTAAAACGTTGTCCCACAAGTTCCAATGCAGTGGAAGGTGACTACAGGATGTGGATGTGGTGTTCATCAGTGTTGAAGTCCACTGACGTGTTTAGATGTGCTTCGTAGAGGTGGGGAATTGTGGGGTGAGGTTGGACACAGTGGAGAACCCGAAAACGTGTGTTCTTATTATCAGCTCTGTCTTCCTCCTCGCTTCCTGACTGCCAGGGCATGTGCTGATCTACCGTGTGATTCTGCGGTGTAGCCAGTCATCCTTGAAAGGAACCCACTGGACACAGTGAAACAGGTATATGTCTCCTCTTGAAGCTCAGGGAGGCAGTTGTTTCCCCTCAGAGATAGGAATTCGACAGATACACCCATTAGAAGAGAATTGTATGTTGTCATTTAAAGACTACAAAATATTTGGTTTCAGAAAATTGCTTATAATCATCCTTGTGTTCTCAGCATTGAATTAATATTGACCAGATACCTGAAGGCCAAGAAGCATAAACTGAAGGATAAACTCAAATAAATGAATGCAAGAAATTCAAGAGGAATTTTATTGCCCACTCGTACTCTACCAAGTTTAGCTCAGACATCATTTCCTAAGACTCTGAGAACTTCCCACATTTCCCATATGACTTTGCTCTCAATTTCCAGGACCTAAACCTCTATGGGTGATTGTCTTAGGGCTGTTTGGTACACTTTGCTCAGCACAGAACACGGAAGTGCTTAGGCTTACTTACACCCTGCTGCCTTGTATGGTGCCTAACCAGAAATAATTTATTGCAAAAGGAGAAGAAATATGAGGAATGGACTCTAAAGGAAATCTTTGCATAAAATCTCTTGGGGAATCAGGCCAGAGCAACGCTTTATGGGCTTTATGTGAAGACACTTCTAAAGTTCACTTCTATCCCTTTCCTGTCTTTCTTCCAATGCCATATCAGTGTCTGTGCTCTAAATAGTATACATCTCACATACTAATCCTGCTTCCTGGATCATCTTTATTACACCTGAACATTTGAGACAGCTATGGCATTGAGTATCCCAAGATGGGCTTCAAGTTATGATCCTTCTACTGATGATGCTTCCTATTCCAGAGTGTTGGAGTCATAGGCCTTTGCCATCACACCTGGCCCTGGAACTTCTTTTGCAATTAGTAGAGTCAGGCCAGCGGAAGAAAGATGTGTAGGTTAAATATGCTACCATGTGAAATTCACATCAGGTAAGTTGAAGGTAGGGCTTCTCACAAGATTAAATTTTAAGGAAATCATACTCACTATTAAAGTGAAATTGATTTTACTTGTTTGCAGAAATACATGCTGTCCTTGCTTGTGCAATCAGAAGAATCTGAAGAGTTCGTGATAGAGAGTAAAGCTTACTTATACACAGACAACTGAGTGCAAATATAGAGCTCAAGAGGATCACAGAGCTGAGTAGACTATAAACGGATACAGACACATGTTATAAAATGTACTAATAATAAGTATTTTAAGACTAGATTGGCTGAGCACTTTCTAAATCCTGCACTGAGCAACAAGGAGACATATATGTACCAAACCTCAAGGATATAAGTCATATTAAAGACCATAATACTCAAGGCAGCAAACATTTTCAGATTCATTTTGTTGATATGTGTCATGTCCATGACTGATAGGATAACAAATAAAATACAAATATAGATTCTGAACCAGAGGCCAAAAAGTTATTGTATAGAATTGTTCTTGTATAGAAATTCTTCAAAATATTCTACAGAGTTTTTGTGTCTTTCATGTAATTTCTAAAAATATATTTACATATGTTTAAAATTCTCTATATTATATATTACATCATTTTTTATATTTATACTTCTTTCAATATTGATGTCAACATTGTTTTCTCCTCTTTTGGCTACACAATTGTTATCTTGGATAATCCTGCAGCATCATTGATTCAATTTTTAATTATTTTCTATTTCAAATCCTCAATAACTTCCTTTGTCCTTATTTTCCTTCTGTAATATATTTCTTTCTCTTAATAGAGTTTAGTTGATTCTTTTAACAGAACACCAAAGTTGTTTATTAATTGGAGCCTGTGCTGCAGCACAGGGGTTCGGCATAAAGAAGAGGCCCCTGATCCAACCTGAGATGGATCCGGCACTGAGACACTAGGGTAGCACCTACAGGCCCATTTCAGTGGGGGGCAGTGGGGCAGGGCTGAAATCTTCCACATGTCGGGTGTGAAAATGAGGGACTCTGATGCCTTCTTCTTAATCTTAGAAACTTCATGTGCTCATTCGTAGTGGTTATGTATCAGGAATATTTTATGAATGAATATTTAAGATAAAATTCTTAATAAATATCTTTATTGTACTACTTGATTTCTTGAGCAAATGAAAAAGTCTACTTTAATAAAAGAAAGCACACCTTAGAAATTTTCTTTTTTTTTAAGTTAACTTTATTTTAGTTTGAAGATAAAAACAGGAACAAATACAAATAGAAAAGAAAAGAAACAGGGTACTATACAAAAATACACATGTAGCCGGGCGTGATGGCGCATGCCTGTAATCCCAGTATTTGGGAGGCTGAGACAGGAGGATCAGTGTGAGTTCTAGACCAGCCTGGGCCACAAAAGTGAGCTCAAGGCCAACCTCAATTGCACAGTGAGACGCTGTCTCAAAAAGACAAAAAAAAATAAAATAAAATAAAAATAAACATGTTACAGATTTTCCAAACAGGAATAGCTGATTACCAATGCATATTATATTATCTATTTTTTATCATCAAATCTGTTATTCAGAGTAACAGACATACTTATGTAAAATTGGGAAAATAATTCAATTATGATGCTTGCCTTCAAGAATTTTTAATGTTTTATCCTTATTTTTTTATTTTAATTGATCTCAGGAGAGTATAATAATTGATAAGGCATTAGAAATGCTACACATTTAGACAACTAAGATGAGAGATATTCAACCATGGGTTTTGTATTACACATTACAAAATTTGGTGTAATTGCTCAAATCACAGGTATCAGCATGCAGAGTTAGTCAAGATTAAAATTCTAAACATTAACTGTGATTTAAAAAAAAAACTGGTGAAAATTATGAATACAATCATCTCAGTCATCATATATATGTGCAATATATATTTGCATGTTTTTTTGCTTCCTTTTTCATATCTTTTCTCCTTTCTCTCCTGTTCATTGTTTAATCTTTAAGTTTAGTTTCCTTTCCATTTTACTGTAACTGTTATATTTTCAGGTTTTATTATTTCAGGTACGTACAGTATAAGGACAATATGATATTTACATATGAGAGTCTAGTTTACTTCCCTTATGAGTGTAGGCTCTAGTTGCATCCACTTACATATAAAGGCTTCTGGAGTTTGTCTTTTTATGTGTACATAATATTTATTTATTTATTTATTTATTTATTTATTTATTTATTTATTTTCTGTTTTGCACTACCGGGAATTGAACTCAGGATCTTGTGCTTGCCAGGCAGGTGCTTATTCCACTGAGCTTTCTTCGCAGCTCATACATAATATTCATTATGCTGCTTTTAATAAGCAACTAATTTATCCTGTGTCCTGAGAAAATCAAGTCAGAAGCAATGAAATACTTGCAAATTATGATATGATACAGAGTTTTATTCGCATTCTCCTGTATCTTATTACTGTTTCCTAATTAATTTCACAGTACTGTCTTATAAGAAGTGTAAAGACATACACTATTTAAACAATAAAAAAAAGTCTTAGAAAAACTTTTTAAATTTATCTTTGCCTCTAGCTTTTTTAAATATGAAAAAATAAATGTGGTACATAATTTCAAAATGATAACAGGAAATCAACAATGATTGCTAATACTACATATTGTTATTTTCACAGATTATCAGACACAGGCACAGAGGTATGAAAAACTCGTCAAACAATACAGTACTAACTGTGTTTGCCTGGAAAGCACAAGGTCCCAATTTCAATCCATGGTATCACCAAAAAGCAAACAACTATATATATATATATATATATATATATATATATATACATATATATATTATATTGTATTATATTATATATTTTATGATTATATATATATTTTTTAACTAAGTGTGTCATACTTTCAGAGCTTTTACGGGTCAGCATGCTTACAGAAGCATAAAAAAATGAGTCAGCATTATGAAGTAGGATATCTTTCTGATTATTTCTACCTATTAGTGGCAGAAATTAACTTGAACAGAAATACTATATCCAAATTGCCCACATGCTGAAAAATCCTCTGTTCCAACCCACTCAGTGCACTCTCCAAGGTGGCTTTTAGTTCAGGATCCATGGTTCTGAGAGTGTACTGAGCATCAATCTTTGTTAGCACCTATTTGAAGCTCTGTGAAGGCCTGACCGAAGGTCCAATAGAATCTACCTGTGAAATTCAGGGGTGGTTCTTCTCCTTGGGGAATTTTACTGATAACCATTTCCACGTGATTTGTTCCCTGTTGCCATGAGACTTGAAGTCTTACCATTTCTGCCACTTCATCAGCACAAGGCAATGTGCTGTGATTACTTGGCTGATTAGTGCAAGGCTGGAAATCCTCATACCTGTTCATTTCATGAAGTCCATGAACCAGCTCCAGAGATTAGACTGAGGTGTCTTTTGTAGCGTTCTTCTTCCTTGGTTGCCTGTCTACATATGTTTTTCATACCATATAACTTACTTTTGCTGCCTTCTAAGTACGCAGGAATTTCCATAAAAAAGAACTACAATGGTGATCTTAATGTTACGTTACTGATGGATCATTTTCCTGGTAGCATAGGAAATCAATTGAAAAAAAGAAATAACCTTCCGATTTCTGAGAATTCTGCTTTCTGATAGGGTCTATCTTACAATTTACTTTTTGCCTTTTGAAGGCACCAAGTTGTAACAGCCTACTTGATTCTCAGAAATATTTTACTTGTTTTACTTTTGGACTCTAGGTGAATTTATCAATAAGAATTCAACATGTAGATATCTGTGTTCTAGACTCCATTTTCCTTTTTTTTTTTTCCTGGAGAAGGTAAGTTTAACCAAATCATCAATATATTTCGCTAAGTTACTCATCAATGGTAATGAAGTACACACCCTATTCCAGTAGACTGGTGAGTTAAAATATTCATGTTGCAAAATGGTAAATCTATACTGAATCATACCTTTGAAGTGCCTGATTTGATTTTTAAATATGGATGGAAAAGAACTCTTTGACTAGAAATGTCTGCAATATGATACAATACATCCTTGGTGTAGCATATTTTGTTTAACCAATAAAAATGCTTCATTTAGTCCTCAAGTCTGTAATGTCCTCTTCCATGAAGGGTCTGCAGAGGTTCTGGCTGAATAGGACCAAAAGGCCTGTTATTAATCATTTATATCCTAAAAATTAAATTAATTCACGTATTCAGGGGAGAAGAATAAATTCTTTTGAAAACACCAGCCTTTCTCCTGGAATGTTAGAGGGTTGCTAAAGATACTATGTTAATAAGAACGACATGGTAGTATTAATTGGAAAAAAAAGAAAGTCTCTTTCTCTTGCACACATTCTAGATTAAAAGCAGACATTCTGTATGTCACCAGAAAATTACTATGAGTTTATTTCATCAAACACGATTGTGTGTGTGTGTGTGTGGGTGTGTGTGTGTGCAGGGGCTTACTATGCAGTTCCAATTCACAGTGATCCTCCTGTTTTTGGCCTCCCCAGTGCTGAAATTATAGGCATGCATCACCATACTTAGACTCCATTGCTGAGTCAGCATGCCCAGGGGTGGGGCCTGTGCAGCATGTGGTGCCAGGGAATGAACCTTGAAAACAGAAATTCTTAGTCTACATTTTCACCAAGTTATGATGTGTTTGAGCTAAATATAAATCAAAACTTTTCTATTTTTTCAGTCTTTTATTTACTTATATATTTGGTACCAGATATCACTGTGCAGCTCAAACTCATAGTGATCCTCCTGTCTCAGCCTCACCAGTGTTGGGATTACAGGTGTGTGCCATCATGCCCAGTATTAGCAGCCACCCAGTAAGTGCACAAGCACAGCACGTGGTACTGGAGATGGGGCCCAAGTCCGTTTTTCACTTGTCAGTCAGAATCTTAGACCACTGAGCTATCTACATGACCTCTCCAATATCTTTTTTAATTTGTATCAGCAAGTTTGTCAATGAAAGACAAAGTATTTCACTTAATTTACAATGCTCTAATTCCAGTTAAAATATAGTCTAGTAAATAGTAAATGTTTCTTGGCTTCATTAATGTCAAGAGCAAAGAAAACTCTTAAAAATAATGTTTTTTTTTGTTGTTGTTGTTTTTTTTGTTTGTTTGTTTTTTTGGTTTTTTTTTAGCAAAAAAGAGGCAATGGGCTGTTTTCCTGTCTAAACCTGCTTATTGTTTAACACTGGTGAAAATTTTATAACACTAAAGTGACATAATATTTCAGACCCCTTGCAGCTTAATGAATTGATGGAATACAAAAACCAACACTGAAGCTTTACTTCTCCAGGTGCTCTGAAAGTATTTCAGGAACAGATCTCTGTAAGTACATAATGTGATTTTGTAGTGATTATCTCTGGGGCTGGAAAGTTCAGTTCATTCAGTTCATTTTGGTGCCAGCATTCTTTTACTATTCACTCTTCTCCACGATGTCAATATAGCTCACATTTCTTAAGGAGTGCTGGAAAAATAATACCTCATTAACTATGAGTTTCGATTCAGCAGACTCTTTTTATAGATCTTCCTTTGTTGTTTTGACTCAGACGTGAGTACATTTAAAGATGTGTACTCTACTGGATACTAAATAAAAAACTCTGGTGGGAAACCCCTTCCAAACACCCATGGTGTCAGGCTATTTCCTTATAAACAATTCTGGATAGGAAAAAAAACTAGACTTTTTTAGCAATACTAATTTAATCTTCAAGAAGTAAATTGTGAGAGACTGAAAATTTTTACCTTTATTTTTCCTAAGCATGATAGTGCAAATTTCCTTTCATTTCATCTTTACTTTATTAGTTTTAAGCTGTTGTCTTACACAGTAAGATGCATTTCATCACAGAGTAACTGGTGCCAACTTTCATTTTCATTATTTAACTTTATTATATCTCTGCATTCTAGTCCATGATTTCAAATGTAATCATTTTTTTTAATTTAGTATATACCAGTGGTAAAATTTTTATAATGTGTATATATTCAAACAAAATATTTTATTTCAAAAATATTCAGAGAATTTGTCCAACATACTTAAGATACACTAAAGAGAGACTTCTTCAAACCAGGTTCAACTTTGTAGAGCTATAATTATCCTGGCAGCAGAGATGTCCTGGTATTGGGTGTGGCTGTTTACCCTGACATCTGCACTTGGAAGTGAGCGTGTGTGGGCACAGAGATAAGAGAATTCTGCCTCTATCAGATAATCTTAGTGGTCCAAAGGCAAGGCCCACACTTGCATTAAATGGAAAATCTGAGGCTTGTGTGACTTAGATAGTGGATTTGAAGCTCAGAGTAATATTATTACCAATGCTGCAATGGTTTGATCTCCTTGGATCAGCCCATAAAGTGAATGTTGCTAGTTTTTCTAGTGTGAAAAGTAAAGGACTTTCTACCATCCTGTTTTGTGTATCTTGATAGAAAGCAATGCCAGAGAACATGAATGGGTATAAAACTTCATATAATATTATTCAAATGATACATGCCCATATTTTCTTATAATTTACTCCAAAATTATCTCATTTTTCAATTGTTTATTTTGTGATACATATGATAAAACAATAAGAGATCATTTAGTACTTACCAGCCATTTTATTCTGAGCAATATCTTATATATCAAATATTGTTAGTAGGAGAAATATGTACTAATGTGAAAGTTCGTGCTTTCTCTATGTTCTTTGAAAACAATTTTGGCCCAAAAGTGTATTCTGTTGATACAAGAATGCTAAAAATGGTATAGAAAATCTAATACAATCATTAAGCCTCCATAGATCAAAAGTAGAGAGAGCTTTTTAACCATATGTTTAATTATTTCAAATGAGAAAATACTTTTAAATTTTTGAATTATTGATATAATAGCATATCATAAATTGATTTAATAAATGAAATCAATTATATTTGCTTCATGCAGGAAAACTACGGTAGATGAAACACTTCCTAAATGTTATGTATCTTAAAATCATTTTATATGTAATTTTGGCTAAAAAAAACAAAATTGGATCCTTAGGTTCTGTGTTGCTTAAACAGTGTATTCTTGAATAGCATATTGTCTGAGCTCTGACATCTAGCAGTGGTATCTTCAAACTATTTTTAGCTTTCCTAGGGAGATTAGGATAATAATTTTTTGTGAATCAGAATCAGACAAATGCATTCACATGTCAGAAATGACCACACTGAGAAGATTGGGTAGAACAATGATATATATTTTTTTAAACTTTTAGTTTCTATTCATCATGCATCCTCACATTGCCAGGGTCATAATTCTTGTCAAGTGCAAAATGCCAGTGCTTCTGTTCTTAAATCTTTCCCAGATAAAAGTAATCTTAATGCAATGGGCAACTCAAGAACACCCCTCTTGCTACTTTACTCTTAAACTAAGAAATTCCTTTTTAATCGTGTGGGCAAAGAAATGTCATTCTCGTGAATGTTGACTAGGATTCACACTCATGAATGCTATGAAGTCTGCCTTCTGTCTGATCTTCTGATGCTTTTATAGGTCCTTTTTATCCATACTAGTCTACGACTCCCATAAACTTACCTCTAAACAAGGTAAAAAGCTTTTTTTCCATTAAAAGACTGATTTCTCTTTGAAGTACAAACCCAGTAAAACCATGTATATTTTAAGAAGCACATCAAAGAATTAGCCAGTATTGATATGGAACTGATAGTTTGATAGAGTGACTATTGATTAAAATAATTTCACACTACAGACAGTGTGATCTTAATTACATGTTCATGTTAAGTACGGGCATATAAATAACACAGCTATATAATTTTCTATGTAATATTTAGAGCTCTAAAAAAATAGAAAGTTAGTTAGTCAGATTGTGCTCATATATTTTGTCACATTTTTATGTCAGATTCATTGTTTTTAACTTTTCATTTTAGTTTCAGACAAATAATCCTTATTATTTTGGAATCAGAAAACTAGTGGGCAGTGCAGACCAAAAGCTTGATGCATTACTTATAGGACTAGACTTACATGAAAAAGCTTTTTCATTTAAGATATTTGATTACTTTATTAAATTGGATTGTACAATCATATCCTGTTCTGATTCGTTTTAATTACTAATGTTCTGTCTACAACCCTGTGCCTGACCTCTCCATATTAAAATGCTTCACGTTCTGATCCTGAACTGTCACTGTATTTTTAAAAAGTTTTCTTAAATATCTTTATCTGCTCCCATGCTGTGAGGGAAAATATATGTACAGCGTAACAAACCTAATCTGTGTTCAGTGGTATTAGTGAATTTCAGACTCAAGCAAACAACCTCCTATTTGAATATCAATGTCAGTTTCCCAAAGGAGAATAACTTAAAAACTGAGAAAATTAAATACATTAATAAATAAGTAGGCTAAAGCTATAGCTGAGCAATGTAAATGTCTGCCTGGCAAGCACAATGTCTTGAGTTTGATTTAAAGTATAAGAATAATTAAATAAATACATGTGAAATAAAATAAATGCATATATAAATAAAATGTGATAAAAATTTATCACTTTACTCTCCTATATTAATTTCCTCAACTTTTACCATAGCAATAAATCAAACCATTATGTAACCAGTTGCTTAGACATTAAAAAAATTATTCATATTTGTTTTTCTTTCAGTGATCCAAAATCCTACTACCATTTTCTACAGTTTTCACCTTGGCCATTACTAATTTGCTGTGAATTGCCTCTCACATTAGCTGCGGAAATAAATATCATTTAGTCTCCCTACTTTGATCTTGCGTTCTTTCAATTTGTTGCCCACTGAATAAGTTTTAGAAAATGTCTTCATTACACTTGTCTCCTTGCTGGGCCAAAATGTCCAAGACCCAAAGTTAAGCAAGAAAAGGTTTATTTATCTCATAGTTTGGGGAGGTCTCAGTCCATATTTGGCTAGTTACAAGGCAGAGTAGCACATTGTAGAGAGGAGCCACTTCTGGTGGATGAAAATAGCAAAGAGCCAAGGGAGTAGCACCCGCTGCTGCTTCTAGCAAGTTTCTCCAATTCTTCCATGCTGACTGCAAAGACCAGAGCTCCCCTGAGGAAGTAGAATCCACCATCCTTCCCCAGTTCCCTTTTATATCCTTTAACTGATGAGTCACTATATGGTAGGGCCTCCATGTGTTAGGGAGAGATGTCTACACCCTAGGGTGTGGAATTGCTGAGCTAATTTAGTTAAGCTTTTTAAATTTTTATTTATATATTTGGTACAGGGTCTTACTATGCAGATCTGACTCATAGTGATCCTCCTGTTTTCAGGGTCCCCAGTGGATTGCAGGCATGTGCCACGATGTCCCCAGTCAGTCAATGGCTCAGTGTGCCCCAGGGGCAGGGCCAGACCAGCATGTGGGACTGCAAATCAAACCAGGGTCCCTTTGCTTGCCAAAGCAGGTGCTTTCTCTGTTGAGCTATTTCTCCCGCCCTTAGTTAAGCTTTTAACTTCTCAAATTGACACAGTGTATCAACCAGTACAATCTACCTCTTGCCAACTTGAAAAACACATTTCTTAAAACCAATTTCCAGGTACATTAGACACGTTTATAATATTTTATAACTTTAATATTACAATACAGTTTTAACTATCATTAAGAAAAACAATTAATTCTATCAATATAATCTTACATTAAAACTGTAACAATTTTCCCCTAGGACCCCAAAGATTCATGCACATTCCTTTATGCAAAAGGCATTTAGTCTATCTTCAAGAATTTCAGCACCGCTAAAATGTCCAAGTCTCAAGTTAAGGACTTCTAACATTTATGGCCCAAGAAAAACCTTACCATTCTAAAAGGTACAAACAACAGCATACAAAAGCATTGGGATCAAAGCAAGTTCCATATCCTACAGGGCAAACATTAAGTCATGTGATTCCACATCCAAGACAATCTGTGGCAAATTGTGAGCTCCACATGGCTCCCCTTCTCTGACATTTCTCCTGGTTTTAGCTCCTATGGCATTTCTATGGGGATGACTTTGCTCTCTCTTTGCAGCTTTCCTCAGACTGTCCATGTTTTTTATTTTTTCCAAATTCCTGGAGTTTCCAATGAATAGGCTTCTCACAGATTTACACACTGCCATCTTAGGGCCATACTTCCTGACTTCCCAGGCCTTCTGAAATCTAGGTAGAATCCTTCTTAACCTCAGAAGTCCTGCATTCTGCATGCACTGAAAATGAATGCCATGTGAATGATACCAAAGTCTGCTGCCAGCCAGAGTCTTAGTCAGTTTTCATTTGACTGTAGGGTTCAGGTGCCTGGATTGATGAGATCTCTGACACTGATTCAGAGAAAGCAATTCTCTATGGTAAAGTCATTCTGTAACCTGGTAAAGCCACTGGTAAAGCCACTACCTCCATCCTGGAACACAGTGCTCTGTGGCTTTGTCCTCAAAGCAAAGTCTCCCACCCTGCAGTTCTATAAAGCAGAAGGACCTGCCAGTTCCATGATGTCCCCAGGACATATTTTCTATTCTTCTGGTCCTCCTGAGCAAGAGAGATCAACTCTGTCTTTGCAGTCTACATCCTTATTGGCCCTTCTTTTCTGGACAAACCCACATTTCATATCATCCTGCTTGGCTCTTTGCACTTGATTCTCAACACAAATTTGACTAAACCTCCCTCCACCCCCAAAATATCCATGTGAGTGCTTCAACACTCAACGGCCTTGAAATTTATTTTGTCAGATTAACCACTTCACTAAGTTTGATCTAGGTCTCAAGTAAAGTTTCTAGACATGAGCAAAATTCCAACATATTGCCAAGCCATAACACATCATCTGGAGTCCAACAACATAATCCTTCTTCCGAGCTGAAGCTTCCCCAGCCTAGTCTTTATAGGCAGGATTTCTATCAGCATTCTGAGCTCTGAATCTCCCTGGTAGAACAGCTGTTAAGTGCTTCTTTCAAGCAACATTTCTGAACCTTTCCTATCTCTTCCCATAAGTCATTTCCAAAAGCTCTTGAACAACATAGCCAGATATTCCCAGAAACAAGTCCACTCCTGATACTAAATCCTGTCTAGGTTGCCTTTCTTTCATTTCTGGGACAAAATAGCAGAATAGCTCATGGTAGAGAGTAGCTGTTTCTGTTGGTGGGAAACTGCAAAGAGCCAAGAAAGTAGCAGCCACCGCAGCTTCTAGCAAGCTTCTCTCCCTTCCGTCCATGCTGACTGCCAAGACTGGAACTCCTCCGAGGGAGTGAAATACACTATCCTTCAATTTTCAGTTCCCTTTTATACCCTATAAATGATGAGTCACTGTAGAGTGGGGCCTCCATGCCCTATGGAAGCACCTCCACACCCTTGCTAGTAGAATTCTTGAGCTAATTTATTTAAGCTTATAATTTTTCAAGTTGACACAATGTATCAGCCAGTACGGAAAACAATAATACCAGGTTTTAATGTAATAGTCTAATGATTCTTCTTAGCACAAAGGTCTTCTGAGCCTCCTGATTGATCTGGGCCCTGCTTATTCTCCCATCATGCTCTTTTCATGGCATTCATCTTTTCTTCCCTCAGTCTTATCAATGCCTTTTTCACACCTGCTCTCAACCACTGTGGCTGTATCAGTGCCTGAAGTGAACCTCCTGGCACACTTCACCTGAAGACCCACTCTTATCCAACTTCCTGGCTCTCTGTTGGAAAATAATTTTGTAAGGAGCAGTTCTCAGATAAACTATTACAAAGAACGATCTTATTCTTTTAAAATAATTTCCCTGTCTGTCTTTCTACTTATCACTTCTCAACCTAAATCTTCTGTGACTAATCTCATTAAACTTTAGACACAAAATCTCCTTCTCTTCTAATACAGCAGACAGAGCAAGACGTTTTATTCCCAGTGGTTTATACTCACTAGTTGAACAAGGCAGCATCCTGACAGTAGAAAGCAAAAACAATTCTTAAAGTGCTTAACCAATAAGAAAAGTATACTTAATTGTAAGATCATAATCAAGTTACTGGGAGCACTGCACTAGAGAAAAAACATACCTATCTAGGACATGGCAAAAGAAGAATGGATTTGTGTGAGTCCCACCAACAAAGATATGACTTCCAAATTCCAGAGGTAAAACAATGTGTGTTATACTATTGTAAATCAATTTTTATTAAATAAGTTAAATGACAATACATGAAATAAATACCTATCTTGGAAGTTAAGAAAAGGAGAAATATTAGTAGAGAAAATAAAGGATAGAAGTCAATTTATGGAAAATCAAAAGTGAAAATGCAGGCAAATCAAGCAATGAAAAAACTAAACACTGAAAATTCTTAATAAATTATAGTGTTTACAAATATATTTGAATACAATAAAAAGGAAAGAACTTATGACAATTCACTCTAACTCTTTTATTTATTCTAATTAAAGTGAGCGAATCTCATTGCAGAGTATCTCAGCCTCACTACTGTTAACATTTGCAGTTGCTTAATCCTTTATGGTTGAGCTATCAGGAATTAAGTAAATTCCCCTGTCTATTATATAGTATTTAACAGGCTTCTTGAGCTTTACCCTTTAGATGCCAGCATCAATCTTTTATTGGACTATGGCAAACAACATTGTCCAAAGCAGTGTAAAATATCACTCCTCACTCATCTGTCCCATTGAAAACCACGTTTCCCAGAAATGAATAGTATCTATTTTTGAATAGATACTACTCAAAAATAGTATCTATTTTTAAGCATTAACTAAAATGTGACATTTTAAATACTCAATCAACCTCTCTCAAAATTTTCCTGGGGGAAAATAAAGAATTCATCAGTGACTATCTCACCAACTGAGCTAATTTATTTAAGTTTTTAACTTTTCAAGTTGACACAGTGTATCGAGTACAGAAAACAATATCAGGTTTTAATGTAATAGTCTAATGATTCTTCTTAGCACAAAGGTCTTCTGAGCCTCCTGCTTGATCTGGGCCCTGCTTATGCTCCCATCATGCTCTTGAAATCATCATGTCTAAGAAAACAATGATCATCAAAGAATGGAAATCAGAAACAAAAAATAGAAGAATTCATATATACAGATAAGAAAGGTCAAACATAGTTGTTATAGTATAGTTTTAAATTTTGCTCTGATTGTTTTTGTATCTGAAAAGCCCAGTTATTTCTTTGATAATTCTTCAACCCTGAAGAGGCAGCTTGCCAGTGCCCAAGGGCAGGACAGGTCACTTTGCTCTTCTCCATTACGGGCATCTCTGACACTAGGGATGTCAATAAGGGTCACTGAAGATAGTGCCCCTCCGGCACTTTAGTGACAAAAGTACTTGTGATTTTCACACTGTCATTTACATGTAGTGTTCCTCAATGAAAATTCAGGTGACAGCATTAAAATTTTATCTAGTGACAACATTGAAACTAATGGTCAAAATCCTGGCTTGATCTATGGCTGTGATCCAGAGCATTAAGCTCACTTATGAGGCTGTATAACTTTGAAAATTCTTAATAAATTTTATTTATTTCTCTCTGGCACTGTATAAGAACTTGTTAGCTATTATTTTGTGTTACTTGTGGGTGAAGTGTTATAATACAGATAAACTATGTAACTGGACAATTAACATCATTGTTTTCCCTCTTCTTTAACCAAGTAGACAAGTTTTTGGCTTCCCCTGTAATCTTTGTGTGCTATTTATCTACCAACCTGAGCTCTGGGAGGTACTGCATAAGAAAGATAGAGAATAAAAAATAAGGATGGAAAATACTAGCAATATTTTTGCTAGAAAATACTATCAAAAATATGTAACTCAGTGATCCAATATTAAAGTGAGAAATTGTTTAATTCATTTAGGCATTCATTACTATCCCCCTTAATATTTAACTCAATTTTGAAAAGCATATTTCCATTCTAATTTAGCCTAATATTACTTTTCCAAGATGATTAACATTTACACATGCCCCTAAAATTATTTTCTGAACTTAATCCTTACCAAATGCAACTAGCAAAAATAGCTATTAATGTGTGGACATATTTGTGTTAAAACATAATTCTGGTTTATTATATTCAATCAATTAAATTTTGCTTCCACATCTGTTTTTAAAGTAGTTAAAAGCCAATCTAAAAATGTGAATCTACTACAAAATGGTAGGGATGATTTTTTTTTCTAAAGGATTGAAATAAAGCATAACACTGAAGGACAATGTCTCAGAGATCACTGACTGATAAAACCAGTAAAGGAAAAGGTGAACAGGTAGACGAGAACGTGGAAAGTGAATGCAACAGTAATAAGTAGACAGATATCTGAAGCATTACTCTTGGTTGCCTCACACCTCTGAAGCTTGCTAAATGTCTTCCTCACTCCTACTACCACAAATGGTTTTCAAAATATGTAATAAATGCATTATTTCGTTTCTTTCTACCTTAAGCCAACCATGTGCTTTAAAAAAATCTATCCATCCAAATGTTGTTAGAAGTTAATCATTTTCATTAACTGTATAGTATTTGCTGTCACAGTATATATTATAAACAATATATATATATATATATATATATATATATATAATATTCATCTTTTGTTTTGTTAGCATTTCTACCCTAATTTGGGACTATTTTAACCACATATTCAATGAAATATTTTTACTTCAGCTACGTGCAGTCATGTGAGATAATTTTCACTTCAAAATGCTATTAGGGGGACCAGGGATATAGCTCAGTGGAATAAGTGTCTGCCTGGCAAGCTCGAAGTCCTGAGTTCAATCCCTGGTACCACAAACAAAAAAATAAGAAAGAAAGAAAAAAATGCTATTAGGAGTTTATTTTTAAAGTGAATCTAATAGTGAAATATTCTGAAATTGATGATTGCCTGAAGATGGCAGTTAAATATATCCAATATTTTTGGAAAATATTGAATAAAATTAAAATAACACAACTTTATTTTTTCATTTTTCTTTGATGTGTCTAGGTTCTAGGTTTCTTTTCTTTTCTGTGCTTTTTCCTGTTTTGTTTTGTAATCTTTTTCCTCAGCATCTTAAGACAATTTTAAAAACAGTATCCAGAAGTTCATTGCTAAATTTATACCTTTCTTACATTTGTTTGTCCTATTTTTTCTTTCTTATTCTCTCCTCATAATCTGTATTATTCATGGAGTTCTCTGTGCCTTGCTAAAATGCAAGTGTATGCATCAGAACCTTTCTCTTAAAAGGGGCCTTAATCTCTATTTTAATGTTGTTCTCAACTCAATGAATTCCCTATGCTTACATTCTAAAACTTTCATAAGTACACTCTACTTTCAGAGTTGTAATATTCTTTAGAAAAAACGCTTTTTTTTTTTTTTTTGTATAACAGGGGTTGTACTCAGGACCTTGTGCTTGCCAGACAGGCACTTATTCTACTGAGCTATCTCCCTGGTCACTAAATTCCATTTTTTATAGGCTATGTCAATCTTCCACAGATTTTGACTGTCTTTCTTCTTAGTACTTCAACCTTAAGGAAGATGTTTGTGTGTGGAGGTGCTTTATAGCATTTCCAATTATTTCAGTAGTACAAGTATTGGTCAAAGAAGTCCACAAAGTCAGAGAGGGGAGAACATCCACTAAATTTTTAACTGTAGATGACAAAGTAACTATGTGGCCACTTTTAGGTATTGCAAGAAAATACTTGGCTATTAATAATGATCAGTTTCTTAAGTATTTGCGTCAAATATGTAATAGGTTAGGTAAAGTGTGGCAGAGCATACTCTACTACTCTATTTTATAAAGATTTATTTTCTTTAAGGATTTTTGTCTTGCTCTGACTTTTCCATTTATTTTGCCTTAAGCTGCATGATCTGTCTATCCACAATATTGTGTTTTATTTTCTAAGTATAAAATTCTTCAGGATATTAATTATAATGTTTAAGTTCACAACCGTGCGTTGGTGCAAAGAATAAGAGAACTTGGAATCAGTGTTCTGCCTACATCCTAAGAAGGCTTAGAGGGACTGCCCTTAACTGAAATCCCTTAGCAGGAGACAGTCTCATAAAGTCAAATCTGAAGTGAAGTTTTTTAGATTTTATTGATAGAACCAGGAAGCAACGATGAAGGACAGAAGAAGAATATCAGTGCAAAACTACATGTAGAGACCAGGGGAATGTCAGGAGGTAGGTGTGAGTGATCTGCTACATGACTGAGTAAAAAAATAAGAATTTAAATATTTTTATCTCATCATTTGATTATATTTTCACCAGGAGGAAATATGGTATTTATCATTTGCTATTTTCTAAGTTTTTTGGTAATATGCATTATTTTACTGATTACTCTTAGCTGTAATTGACACAATTATTAGCTCTTGCTATGGCTCATATTTAGATGTCCACCCAAATCCCATGAACTTGTAAGTGATGTTATTTGAATGTGGCTGGATCAGGTTGAGTGTGCCTTCGGGGCATAGTCCTGGGCTCAGGTGTGTGGTATTACATAAATACTAGTAAGCTACTAATTAGCTTATCATAGTTCTAGTTGTGGACAAAGGGAAGCCCCAATCTGGGTGTGTTTGGAGACACTCAAAATGCTGGTAGGTGGGGTGAGATAAAAGAGAAAGCACAGTTTGCTGCTGTTGCTTGCTGTTTACTGACTCCTGTCTGCTCTGCCATGGACTATTTCTCTTCTGGGATGACCCTTAGCCATGCCACCCTGCCTTGGGGCTAGCTGACTACAGACACTGTAAGCATTGACAAATATAAATTTTTGTCCTTTAAAGTGTGAATGTTGAGTATTTTGTCTAAGAAACAAGAAAAGTAACTAATACAACCCCCTTTATAACACTTTAAGAAAGGAAAGGCGGTTTGATTTATGCTAATTTTGCAGCAAAAACACCTTAACTTACAATATAAGAAGAGTCTACCACTGTGTTCAGTTCCACAAACTCTTTTACCTCTCTTAGATGTACTACCACAGTCGTCGTAATAGCAAGTATGAGTTCTCAGGGGTTCAAAATTAATTCAGTTGCCCACTTCCTTATCTGCTTCATCTTCTGTTTGGTCTGTTGGTTGGCGTCATGCTCAGCTATGAATTATGATATATTTTTAAAATACAGTAAAGTAATATTTATAGTCATAGTAATAATCTACTAGAGAAAATTACCTTTATTCCATTTTCCTAACCAAAAATTAAAAACATAAAGAAGAAATGATCAGAAATACAAATTTAAAGCCGGGCGTGGTGGCTCA
>PVJA010011688.1:0-53823 GCA_004027025.1 Myocastor coypus | reverse complement strand
GAATAGACTAGAGGACGCAGAAGCAAATACAAACACACTCAGCCACCTTATTTTTGACAAAGGGGCCAAACATGTGTACTGGAAGAAAGACAGCCTCTTTAACAAATGATGCTGGAAAAATTGGCTCTCTACATGCCGAAAACTAAATCTTGACCCTAGTCTATCACCATGCACGAAAATAAAGTCGAAATGGATTAAATGGCAGGGAGCTGCTGCTGACTGAATAAGGAGGAACTGGGCTGAATTTCCAGGTCTTGTTTCTCTACAGGGCTCTCCCAGATACCCTGCTTGTCGATGGCTGCCTTCCTCTGTGGACTGGGGATAAGATACATTAACAGAGTTTCACGGAAGATGGGGCCACCTGCATGGTGCCTATGGTAAACGTCTTGGGATTGGAAGTGAGAACAGTCACAAGCTGGCAGTGCAGAGCCTGTGGAAGACACTCGGTGGGACTGGTTCTTGAGAGGATTCTCAGGGGGAGGAGGCCGAGTAGAAGAGAAAAAGATCAGTGTGGCTGGACTTGGAGAAAGTGACCCCATGATAGAATGTGGAGGTCCTTGAATACCATGCTGGAACACCAGCGCGGCGAAGAATGTTTTTCATAATCATGGGAAATTTCATGAGGCCCACCCATCAAAGGGATGCTGTAGGAGCCACCTTCCCATACCTGCAGGGTCACTTGGGTGGTACATTAGCTTACGGAATAAAGCACGTGGGCAGGGGTCATTTTAACCAGTTGATTCTTGTTTGCATGAGATACACTTGTATGTTGGCTATTTGTTTTGTATCAACTACTTTTTCATATTTTTATTTAGAATGTTGGAATTGCCTTTGATGTTTGTTTCTTGTGAAATCTAATAATAAGTTCTGGTTATTTTTCTTTACTAATTTGTATTTGTGCAAAAAAACCTCCTATAATTTTGTGCTACAATCTATAAAAACTTTTATTTATTTTATGTATTTGGTATAGGATCTTACTACACAGTTCCAACTTGTAGTGATCCTCCTGTTTTCAGCCTCCCCAGCCCTGGGATTACAGGAGTGCGCCATGACACGCCCGAACTCGGTGGCTGGCTTGGAGCATCCTGGGTGGGACCGGTGCAGCATGCAGGGCCATGGATTGAACCCTGTTCCCTGTGTTTGCTGAAGCAGGCACTTAGTCTACTCAGCTATCTTGCCGGCCCTCATAAAAAAAAAAAAAAAAAAAAAATCTCTTATTGTAAATACATTACATATAATTTGCGTACTTGGCAGAACTTTGTGCTATTGTTTTACAATACGAAACAAACATAATTGGCACCCTGAGACTAGAAATGAAGGAAATGCAAATTACTGAATAAATTTGATAAAACTGTCATGTTTATATTTCCTGCTATATTATCTTATAAAAATGAACAACAATATAAAATTTTTGGTCACTCTGTATTTAAATAATTGAGCTGGCAGTGGTTAATAATTATGATGTGTTACCTAGTGTACAAAGAGGATGTGCTGGACTTTTTTTTTCTTCTTCCCCCAACATGGAATTGTGCTGTGCTGTCCAGACTGGTCTTGAACTCCTGAGCTCCAGTGCTCTTCCTGCCTCAGGCTTCTGAGTAGTTATGAAAGTAGGCGTGCACTGCTATGACTACTATTGCTCTGAAAGTTTCAAAGGAAAGGAGACTTGATCACTACAGTCTTTAGGGACGGTAAATATAAAATTTATTTAGCCAATAGAATGTATTGATGCTAATTACTGTCAACAGGAGCTCAGAGGGTTGGGGAGATAGCTTGGTGGTCTAAGTGCCTGCCTGGCAAGTGCAAGGACCTGGGTTTGATCCCTGATACTGAATGCCATCCTGGCCTCATGCCAGCTTATCTGGCCACCGAGTCCAGGTATGGTGGTGTGCATCTATAATCCCAGTGCTAGGGAGGCTGAGACAGCAGGATCACTGAATCTGAACTGTATAGCGAGACCCTGTATGACATAAATAAAATTTAGAAAAATTAAAAGAAGAAAAAAAGAGGAATTTAGAGGTAAAGCTACTGGTTATATCAGGAAGCCGAGGAAAGAAGTAGGGTGAGACTATTCAGACCTGCACATCTCAGTCTGATCTCCAAAACTATGTGGAGAACACAGGGCCTTCCAGGCTACAGCACTGTTAATTCCAACAATTTCATATGAGTCAGATTTATTACTTACAGTATGGTTTTAGAAGAACAAACATTTAGCAAGGACGTTAAATGAATGAGGTTATCTCAGACATTTTTCCACTGAAATATCTACAGTTTTGCCGTTTATCTGCTAGCCTAATCAGGAAACCCCATCAGACTCAGGGCACCAGTGCAGTGCCTGAGCAGAAGTGGGCTCACAGAAGCCTCTGTCTCATGCAGATGGCTGTTCATTGGTTCAGCAGAACTTCAAGATGGCAAATGAGGGTACCCATTTGACGACCAACCACCGCACTGTTTTGGTTATAAGCAGTGTTTTCTTAGAAATGAGCTAGGATGAGCAACAGTTTTTGTGGCAGTGTGGTAGTGAAAGGCTATACAATGAAAATGGTCAGATTTGTATTAGAATCATCATTGCAGAGCAAAGCTACTTAGTAGGTGAGGTACTGTGGTTAGATGCTCAGCTCCACTACTTGCAGAAAGCAAATGCAAGCATATTGAGGAACTTTTACAAAGCTATGCTGTGGCAGGTATGTAGGAGTCCAGACTACTTCCCACAGGAACTGTTCTGGAGACCGCATATTAGACACTTGTCATTCTGAGCCCTGTGTGTCTTCCTGTGTCAAACCATCTCAGTTGTACAGGATATGAGGAAGTCTGGCCTACCCTCCCCACAGCTCACTGGCTCCCCACAGCTCACTGGCTCCCCACAGCTCACTAGGGCAGTCAAATGTTCCTGGCAGTTTCCAAGCACTCTTTAGAATAGGTGTTCTTAAAACATGTGTGGGGACCCAGGATCAATCAGGAATTTTCTGGGTTGAAACATCATAATAGAGCTGAGAGGTAGCTCGGTGGTAAAGTGTATACTTAGCATGCACAAAGTCTTCCGTCTGATCTTAGAAACACACACACACACACACACACACACACACACACACACACACACACTCATCCTTCCAAAACAAACAGACAAAACCTCACATCGTGAAATAGTGACACTATTGCTGCTTTTTTCATTCTTACAGTATACAGAGGGAATTTGAAGATTACAGAGAGCTTGATGATGAAACTGATACAGGAACACATAGGTATATAGTTATTTTTCCACTAGAGCAGACATTCAGGAGATCTGTTTTAGTCAGCCTTCTGTCACTCTGACAAAATGTCTCAGATAAACAACTCAAAGACATATTTATTTTAGTTCATGATTCCAGAGGTTTCAGCCCACAGTCACTGGGTGCAGTTGCTTTTAAACCTTCCATGAGAAAGCACACATCTTTGGGAGCAGTTGATGAAGGAAAGTTCCTGGCCTCAGAGGTGTGGTCAGGACGTGGAAGGGGAGGAGGAGAGGGCCAGATACAAACATCCCCATGGGGAGTGCACAAGCTGGAGACCCACCACACATTTGAGGCTGGAGCAAGACCAGCACCATGGAGCACCAGAGGACAGCCATGTGAACACACTGTTGGGACTAAAAGAAAGCCAGCCCAGTAGGTATCTGATCTCGGTGTTCCTCCCTGATAACTATTGCACAGAGAGCTCTGAGAATGTTTTGCTTTCAAGTTCTCAGTAAAACATTGAAAGCTTGCATTTTTGGTCCTGTCACATACTTCCCCCCCCTTCTTTTCTGTGTATAGATAAGATGCAGACTGTACTGGGTTGTTGCTGCCTCTCTATCAAAGGTCATGTCCCACTTGGTCCTAGATTTCCTTTTATTATGTGTCTAGTTCATTCTTTTTTTTTTTTTTTTTGTGGGACCAGGGTTCGAACTCACGACCTTGCACTTGCCCAGCAGGCACTTGTGCCTCGGAGCTATCTCCCCAGCCCCATGTCTAGTTCATTCTTAATCTCCCATTGCCTCCACTTAGGACCCTGCTGGCTGTGCAGGTCAGGGCACATCCTCTTCAAGGACCTCCCACAGCAATCTACTTCTTCCAATAGGCCCAGCTCCCAAACATCCTGCCTCCTGATGGCCCAGTGCATCATGCTTCTGTGGATGAATGAAGCCAGTAAGCCCTTGTGACACAATCACTTTCCAAAAGCCCAGCCTCTGGACACTGCCTCCCTGGGGATGAAATATTTCTTTAGGCTTAATACATGAGCTTAATGGGGCCATGGTTAGGTCCAAACTATAACAATTTGAAAAATGTAAAAAAAGTCATTCTCCTTGTTCTTTCTTATTTATTTTACAAAATGTAGTTATTTCTCAAAGGAATATGGTATTTTGTTTTAATAAATAATAGGCTATCATTTAAAAATGAAGTATACCCTATTATCAGGTCATAGTGCAATGAAATTGGAAATCAATGACAAAAGAAACCACAATAATTTCATAAACATATAGAAATTACACCCTCCTGAACAACCAATGAGTCACAGATGAGATTAGACAATTTTTACAAGTAAATGATAATGACAATACAACATGGTAGAATTTATGGGACAAAATGAAAGCAGTCCTATGAGGGGAATGTATAGCAATAAATACCCATATCAAGAAAACAGTGAGTTCAAATAAATAACTTAATGTAGATCCTCAGTGTTCTAGATAAAGAAAAGCAGGCTAAGCCCCAAACTTATACAAGACAGGAATTTATAAAGACCAGAGCAAAATTTAATGAATTAGAGACTAGCAAAATACAAAGAATCAATGAATTGAAAAGTTAATTCTTAGAAAGATTTTTTTTAAAAAAACCTCTTACGCCGGGTGTGGTGGCTCACGCCTGTAATCCCAGCACTTGGGAGGCTGAGGCAGGAGGATTGCTGCGAGTTCGAGACCAGCCTGGGCTACAAAAGTGAGCTCAAAGCCAGCCTGAACTGCACAGTGAGACCCTGTCTCAAAAAGCCAAAAAAAAAAAAAAAACCTCTTAGCCGACCTTATCAAAAAAGGAAGGAAAAGACTCAAATCTTTTCAATTAAGAATAAAAGGGGTGAAATCACAACAATCCTGCAGAACCATCTATAGCTACTTTGAGAACTTATACTTCAAGAGATGGGGAAGAAAACAAGAAAAAGACAGTTTCCTACATATATATGAATTTCCAAAGCTGAATGAAGAATGTATAAAAATCCTAAATAAACCAATGTGACTCAGTGAAATTGAAGATATAATTAAAAATCTACTAACAAAGAAAAGCCCAGGCTCTGATAGAGCCACTAACTTGGACAAGAAATTTAGAGAAGACCTAAGGCCACTACTTCTCAAACTCTTCAGTAAAACAGAAGGGCAAGCAGTGCTCCCAAATTTATGCCTGTAAGCAAACATTATTGTGATACCAAAACAAGAGAGGTACCCAACTAAGAAAGAGAATTACAGGCCAATTTCTCTAATGAACATAGATGCAAAAATCTTCCGTAAGATACTGGCAAACAGAATGAAGCAAATCATCAAGAAGTTTATACATCATGAGTGAGTGAGATTCCTCCCAGGAATGCAGGGATGGCTCAAAATATATAAATCAAAAAACATAATACACCACATTTCAGAACCAAAGACAAAATTCATATGATCTTTTTAATAAATTCAGAGAAAGCTTTGACAAAACATCCAGCATTCATTCATGATTTAAAAAAAAAAAAACCCTACAAAAATTGAAATAGATGGCCATTATCTCAATTGATAAAAGCTATCTATGATAAACAATAGCCGACATCATACTAAATGGACAAATATTGAATGCTTTCACTCTAAAATCAGGAACAAGAAAGGCTATCCACTATCACCATTGTTATTCATTATAGGTTTGGAAACGTTAGCCAGAACAATTACACAAGAGAGAAATAAAAGGAATACTGATAGGAAAGGATGAAGTCAAATTACTACTATTCACAGATGACATGGCTCTTTCCATCAGAGACCCCCAAAAGCTCTACCAAAAGACTTCTATATTCAATAATCAAATTCAGTGGCTGGGTACAAAGTCAGCACTCAAAAATCAATAGCTTTCCTGTACATGAATAACAAACTCACTAAGAGAACAATCAGGGAAGCACCACCTTTCACAATAGCATCCCAAACAATGAAATACCTATGAATCAATCTAACAAAGAAAGTAAAGACCTTTACATTGAAAACTACTGTACTCTGAAAAAGGAGATTGGAGAGCATATCAAAAAACTGGAAAGATACCCCTTGCTGTTAGGTGGGAAGAACCAATATAGTGAAAATGGCCATATTTCCAAAATTGTTATGCAGATTTAATGCAATTCTGATCAAACTTCCAATAGCATATCTCATAGAATTAGAGAAAAATTCCTAGAATTCATTTGGAACCAGCAAAGACTCAGAGTAATAAAGGGAATTTTGGGTGACAAAGGCTAGACGGGGCACCACAATCCCTGACTTAAAGATAAGTACAAAGCTGCTGTGATAAAAACAGCATTGTACTGGCAGAAACACAGACCCAAGCATCAATGGAACAGATTAGAGTATGCAGAAACAACTTTATATCTACTTAGCCACCTTATTTTTGACAAAAGTATGGGAAAAATTTTTGCTTGTTGTTCTTCAGACAAACTATTACTATCTAGAATATATGAAGACTTAAAAATACCAGAACCCCAAGTTAAAAACCCAACTAAATATGGACACCTGATCAGGTAGAAGTGAATCCTTCAACCCAGATCCTGTTATAAAAAGCCACCTAAAGGAATCTGATATCATATAAGGTAAAGTAGAAACCTTTGTTGTTGTGAGCCATAGAGATATTGGGTTTTATCACCACTGTGTTATCTAGAGAAAGTTACTCTATGCAGTATATAATGGGATAAATACACACAACAGTATAGTAAATGTTGTATTTCAAGCTGAAGGAAAGGGTTTAAGGTGCTCACATGTTCTAAAAGATGGTATTAGCTAAACCCGCAGCATTTACCAACATTTAAGCAAACTGGTTGATCTGGTTTGGATCTATAACGTCTCCCCAAAAGCTCACTGAATTCAGCAATGGCTTGATCCCCAGGGCAGCAATGCTCACAGGCTGGGCTTTGGGAGTGATGAGATGAGAGTGCTGAGCTAATCAAAAGATGATGCAATGGATGAGTTTAGAATTAAGTAGACTATTGGGAGGTGGGTCTGCTCACGAGGAGTGTCTTATCCACAGCCCCACCTCTTTGGCTCCATGGTCCTTTCTGCTACTGGTCACATCAGCTGAGCAGCCTTCCTGCACCTCCCTCTTCTGCCACAATATTCAGCCTTGCATCCTGGGTCCAAGATGGAGGAGTCAGATGACCATGGGCTGAAAGTCCTAGAACTCTGGAGCAAAATTACACTTTTTCTTTAAGGTAACTTTCTCAGGCATTTGTCGTATTGATGGAAAGCTATCACTGGTTCTGGAATTCATTTGTCTGCCATTTTGGACCCTAAGATGGAGTTCTGAGTGCAGAGGTTTATTGATCAGCAGTTGCAATGGAGGAAGAAGAGGGGTTGGACAGCACAGCAAGCCTCTGCAACTCACGACTGCCCACAAAGAAGGACTTGGCTGGCAGGCCTGGCCAGGCTTGAGGCCATGTGTGAAAGGGCCACAGTGAACCAACTTTGCCTGTGGACCTCTTCCAGCTCTGAGGGGTTCTTGAGTCCAGCAGTAGCGCAACTCCAGATTCTACTTGGGTCGTTCTAGACTGTAGGCCTTCTCTCTGCTGGAGATCTTCTGGGACTCCCAACAGCTACCTTCCCTAGGGTGTATCTGGGCCACAGAGACATCTTACTCTGACTCATGTTGGGGGCACAGGCTGCTCCCACCTCTGACCTCAACACTTGCCCCAGCACAAGGCTCTGTGCTCTCTGCGAGATGCAAGTCAAGCTCTCAAGAGAACTTCCACCTCATGTGGGGTCCCCCGGGGCTCTCACTCAGGCTTCCTCTATCTTGGCCTGAGCTGGGGAGGGAAGCAGCCTGGTGCCTTCTCATGGAGAAAGGAAAGGAAGTAGAAAGATGACTAAAGAAGTCTCATTTTTAGGTCTCCAGAAGTATGGATTGCAGTAGTCATGGAGATGTCCATGGGAAGACTCTACAGGGGAAAAGAAAAAAAAAAAAAAAAAGCAACAACAAAGCACTTTGGCTCTGAAGAACGAGGATAGTCTGTGGTGGGATGGTCATGGGGCTGCCCCTTCAACATCTACCCAGAGTCTGGACTCAGGTCCTGTGCTTTCAGGGAAGCTGCCTGCAGTTGTCCCAAGAGGGAAACAGGCAGCAGATGGGCATTCTGTACCACCAAACCACAGAACACACAGCAGCTACTCAGCTACCAAGGAATCTGCAGAGTGCTTCCTCCATTAGCTCTCATTTACCACTGCTTCTTCACCTGCAAGCTGGGAAAGTAGAGCAGCGCTGATGCTGGAGGGCGGGGCAGTTGACCTTCCTGCTGCTCCTGCAGGTTTCCTCCCTTGCAAGGCTTGAGTTAGGGGAGTGAGAAAAGCTGTGGTTGAGAAGTAGAAGCTTTAAAATTTAGAATGGATTTGCATTTGAAATTCCTAAAGATGAAGGATATATATATATATATATATATATATATAATCTACATGTATATATTGTTATTGTTAATATATGACAGCAAATAGTAGCCTGTAAACTATCTGTGTGTTTTGCTTAAAAGATGAAGAAAAGTGATCAGGCAGGGTAGAGCTGGATGCAGTAGATGGAGAGCAAAGCTCACTCTTGGCTGTACGCTCCTGAGTCCAGACTGGTTTTCTGTGGTGCCCCACACGCCTCCCATAGGACACTCCACATCAGTATGGTAACAGAGGAACCAGCGAGTGATGCGCCTTATGTGTAGGTGTGATTGTTATTTGCATCTGCTTTCTAATTTCACAATTATAAGCACGTACGCTTTTGTTATTGCAGAATTCACTTTAATAAAAGTATTGGGCTTGAGTCTTTCTGCCTCCCACGTCCTGCCTGGTGTCTGGGACCTCCCACCTTGGTCCCCACAGCACAGGTGCACGTCACACATTGGCTGTGTCTTTGGCCCTTGGGTCCCCCCTCCCTAGCAGTGTCAGAGTCTCTGCTGCTGCATTTTGCTCTGCAGGCTGATGTCAAGGAAGTGGTTGTCATGGCTTGGACACTAGATGCTGAACTTTGACGATGCCTCCCAGTTGGTTCTAGCCTGCAGGGCTGATGGGAGGAACAGGAGGACTTGACGTGGACTGATGCTGAAGAGGACAGTTGGAGAACAGATTCACCCTGGCTCAGGGCAAAGTCTCTGGAGCAGAATGAAGAGGGGCGATGCACTCAGGCCCAGGCAGAGGGGGATCCACAGCACAGGAGGCTGGGGGCAACAGAATAGCAGTGGGGGGGCAGAGAATGCAGGAGCTCCGGTCTAGATGTCCAGATGCCAGGTAGGGAACACTCACATCCTGGAGAACTTCCTGTCATCCTTCGCAAGGTGGAGTTACAAAGTCTTGACCTCAGTGACGGCATCCTTCTGCTACTGTCATCTATAAATGTATCTGTTTTCCTATAATCATTCCCACATGACGTTTTATCATTTTTATTGATTTGTCTTAATATACCCATAAAGGTATCTTCCATTTGAAAAATGCATTTCTTTAATTGCTTTGGAGGCTGTTCATTTTTTTCTGCTGATTTATTCTGCTAATAAACATGTAATCCTACTGTGAGTGTGTTTTACTTGTATAATCAACTAAAATGAAAAAAGGAATCAGTGAGAATAAATCCAACATGAGTATGGGTGCCTGGGCTACAGGCACGGCCCACAAGTCTGAGAAACATGAAATTGGTTGGGGACACTGGACAGATGCATTAAAAGGGTGAAAGTAATGAAAAGCAGCATTTATTAAGTGCTGAGTGGATGTTACTGGGCCCAAGCACTGAAGGAATTTCATGTAGCGAGAGATCTGGGTTAACACAGAGGATAGGAATGGATCGAGTGATTGTGTTCATCACTCCCTTCGCAGAGAGGGTTGTGGGCTGCAAGGCAGGCATTCTGGCTGGCACTTCCTTCTCAGGGAGATTGAAGTTGAGGCCACGAGCAGAAGAGCAGAGCGCAAAGTGGGGGAGTGGCAGAGGAAGGGCCAGCGCTTGCCAGGCCTGTGCTACTTAGGCCGAACCTGCTTCCTGCAGAGAGTTTCAGGACAAACATGTTGGGCCGAGGTTCTGCCGAGAGCCCCTTCAGGGCCATGAGGCAGGCAGGAAGTTCCAGCACAAAACCCCAGGGGAAATACATTTTACATGCATAGTGTTACTTTCCTTTTTCCATATGGAGGGCATCTTTAAAAAGCCCGTTTCTCCGGCAGTGGTTCTAAAAGCAGGGATACCATATGCAACAAAATAATCCATCCTCTCATTCATCAACGTTGTCCGGCCTTGTTCTTAGAGCTGGCTGGAGGGACACTTACTTATCTCATGTGACCCGTGAATACCTCACTGGAGTCTTAAACCAGTGATGAAAAACAAAAAATATCGTAGTTTGGTAAAACACAGTTCTGCCAGTATTTTGGGGTTCTGAATTCCCTTTTGCAAGTCAAGCTAGAGTTAAGTGGGTTTTAACCCAGCTACTAGAAGACTGGAGGGCTCTCCTCTCCCCTGGGGCTGAGCAAGCAGCTGGAGCTCCACTTCCTGTCTCTGTGGAGAAGAGGGGCTGTGGCCAGAAAGCCAGGAAGAAGGGGCGGGGGAGGAACCCTAAGAACGGCCCCCAAGGCCCAGCAGTCTGCGAACAAGCCTGGCTAGCCACTTCCACCAGTAGAGCCTGGACAGGGGAGAGAGAAAGCAAAGTTTTGAAATAGAAAGGAAGAGGACGGTGCCATGGGTAGGAGCAGCAGGCAGGGCAGGGAAGGAAGGAGAGGGAGAAAGTAAAGTTCTCTGGGAATTATGACCACTGGGGAAAAGCAGCTTCCTGGGATGGGAAGAAGAAAGCCAGCCAAACAGAAACCCCATCCTCTCTCATTGGAAAGGGTGGAAACTGAAGGAGAGAAGGACAGAAACAGAAGAGAGCTAGCCTGTCAGACCCGGCAAAAGCAGCGTTCTTATTTTACAGATGAGGAAACTGAAGTATAGAGGGGAATCAGCTAAGGCCAGATTGTAGAGAGAGTAATTTAGTTATTCTCTCTTGTCTCCTCCTCCCCTTCTTGCTCCGCTTTCTATGTGAGTCAGTATGGAAGGACAAACAGGCTGGCTGGAAGTCCCACGCATACAGCCTGCTGGGATTGGAGCCCTGTGGGCTCCTGCAGCTTTGCAGTCAGGTGTTGCAATTCCTCTTTGTCCCTAGTACCACGAATGCCGTTCTCTTTGAAGTCACGCAAGTGAGTTAGTTCTTCAGACTGTATATTGTGCATTCTAATGTATGCTTCCAGAGAGTCCATTGTTTCTTCTTCCGGGAAGCCCTACGGGTCTGCAGATCTCTCCCTTCTTGCCTGCTTGCCCACACTTGAAATTCTGTTCCTAGTAGGCCTCCTCCCACACTGTCTGGATTCCAGTTACTTGGGCCTTTTTGTCCTAGACAAGAAGTCGTCTGGGGCCAGGAGTCTTGTACACATGTGCACTCCTGTGTCAGTACCCACACCTGTTCTGTGCCTTGGAGTGTAGAACCAGTTGCCAATTAGGAACGTTACACATCGCCTTGGCTCTTTGAAAGTCCCAGAGGGTGGAAAGAGGAGGGATTTGGTGCCTGAAATAGAAGCTTATTCTAAAAGCCATGTAGCAGGAAAGACAAAGATAGCTCAGAGTGGAGATTTCACAAGAGTGGGAGGAAAGGAAGTAGGAGAAGGAGCAGGAGTGGGGGTGAGTGTGTGGGCGCAAAGGAAGCGGAGGGAGGGCCGGGGCACACCGCGGCTGCCGTGTGAGCTCAGCCTGCAGCAAAGCTCTCTTGACTTTCATCTGTGCTTCTAAATCTAGATCATTATAAATGTTTTCTGTTTTCTTTCTGCCGATGCTCTGGCTTCTGACTATGGGCTTCAGCCTAACTGTGTCAACCCAACAGTCTGTGGGATCTGCCCAGGAAATTAGTAAAGCACATTTCTGAGCCATCTGAGTGAGTTATGAGGAGCAGCGTAAGGGTCCGCAGCCGCTCCTGGTCCCTTCCTTGCTGGCGCTGTTTCCCAGGTGCCACGAACTGAGCAGCTTTGCTCCACTGGGAGGGTCAGCTGACCTGCCTTTAAACTGTGAGATACATTTAACCTCTTCTCCTTTAAATTGTGGGTGTGGGGCCAGCGAGATGGCTCAGCGGTCTAAAGCGCCTGCCTAGGAAAGTGTTGGCAAGCGATGGGACCGCTGTTCGATCCCTGGCACCACATGTGCACCACCCCACCCCAGGGCAGGCTGAGCCAGAGCCCGCCATAACACAAATACATGAGGTTTAGGAAAAGTAAAATTAAATTAAAGAAATAAATTGTGGGTATTGGGGATTGTGTCCAGGCAATGGGAAAACGGACTAATACTGACATTTGTCAAAAAAGAGGTGTTTCATGTTTATAGCAGCACAATTATCATAGCTAAATCTTGGAAACAACCCAAACGTCCATTCATACAAACGGACAGAAAAAAAATGTGCTCTTTTTATACAGTGGAATACTACTCAGCCATAAAGAAACATAAACTTGAGACTTTATAGATACATGGATGCAGGTTGAATTTATAATCATAAGTGAAACAAATCAGACTCACATTTGTACACATCATATTGTCCTCCTGGTACAAGAAACTCAAAGAGTAAATAAAGCCAGAAATGTTCAATAGATATTGTGAAATGAGAAGAAATTGTTCAAAACAAAAAAGAAACTAGGGTTGGGGAAAGGAAGGAAGGGAAAAGAAAAAAATACAAGATAGTTATTCTTTTAGTTCATTGGGAAGAAAGATTTGTGCTAATACTATTTGGAGAACTTTTTATGCCCGTATCTTATACTCTGAGTAACTAAAAAGACAATAATATGCAATGTATTAGCTATTGTTATCCTTCTATGGTGTTGTTATGAATTTTTGTTTCACTTTTTCCATTAAGAAAAAAAAGAGGTGTTGAGCCAGGCATGCTGCCCTACTGGGATGAACTGGTCCTCCTGATTGAGGTATATTTAGGCACCTTGACAAATATTGTCCCTGATATCTTATAAAGCACTGCTGATTCCTCATTGGTCTAATGTATCTAAGGGTAGTTTGAAACTGAAAAGGTGTGTAGCTTCTTCCTCCCAGGGCACAGAAATCTTAAGAACACCATAACAGCTCATTTCATACTTTTCCCCACTGAATCAGTGGGTTTTTCTAAAAATGGATGGGTAGAGGGACCACCCACCTGGGGCCACCCTCCTGTCCCTCTCTCAGACGGGAGCTTTCTTTCCCCCAATAAACATATTCTGCTCATAAAATAAATATGTAAAAATGAAAAGGGTTGGATGGGTTAGATTGACAGATGCCAGGGTATTCACACTTCTCTGGGGAACCCTGGACACCAGGAGGGTATATGAGTCTGCTTCATGTTACTATAACTGAATAGACAGAGCTGGTCACTTTGTAAACACAAGGGCACTGTTCAGTGAAAGCATGATACTGGCATCTCCTCCATTCTTGCTAGGGCCTTTCTGTGGTGGTATCACAGTGGTGGGAGCATGCTTTAGAAGAAGTCACCGGGCAAGACAGAAATAAAACAGTGCACTAAGACAGCTGAACTCACTCTGTACCTCCCCATTCCTGTGGGAGCTAATCCTGTCTCAGGAGGCCAACATTTATCCCTTTACAAGGTCATGATGTCCCCGTGACCTGATCATCCCACTAACCACTAAAAGGTCTTTCAGAACCACCACAATGAGGACCAAGCTTCTAGCACAAGAATCTTTTGGGAATTCACTCAAAACTGCATCCAAACCACAGAGTGGGCAAGTCTCGTTGTCCCCATGTGTTCCAGCTGGTGACTCCAGTACACTGTTTTAGGAGAGAGTTTCCCTCTTCCACTCCTCGCTGTTGTGGACAGTCAACAATTTCACATGAAGACATTCCCACATCACAGAAGAATGTATCTTGTCACTGAGACCCAATCTAGCTCCTACTGTACCTTGTGGCAATAACTTATACAGCTTTTCTGTGTAAGGGCTTCCTGCTAGTCTATAAGTTACAAGGACATTCCGATTCTAGCTCCAAATCATCAACATTGTGCTTTTAGGTTTGTGTTGCTGAGACAAAAATTTAAAAAGAGGAAATGTTTATTTTGTTTCATGTTTTCAGAGGGTTTCATTCCATGGCTAACTGGCCCCATTGCTCTTGGGCCTTTGGAGAACTGGAGCGCCATGTTGGGAAGCAACATGCAGAGCAAAGCTGTTCACCTTTGTCAGCTTAGAGGAGGAGAGGAAGGGGAAGAGGAAGGAGGCTGGGGTCTTGGACCCCTTCAAAGCACTTCTGCCTGCCAGGCCCACCCCCCAAGGCCTCTGTAACCTTTCAGCAGCACCATCAGCTACAGAGAGAGGCTCAACACGCATCTTTAGGGGACGTTAAAGATCCAAATCTTGAGAAGCATGAGGGAGAGATGGGGTCAGGTTGTCTAGGGGACTCAGTAGCAGGTTTCTTCACTTTCCCCTGTCTTGGTCACCTGGGTGGTTCTAGGGAGAGAAGGGGCCTGGGATCAGACCCTTTCTTTGCTTTCATTAGATTTTGCCATCCTGGAACATGACCTTGACACCAATTCTTGGGGTGCCATTGGCTATTCCAGTATTTCAGTTTTTCCATGAAAGTAAGTAAAAGGAATTAAGAGAATGAAATCCTGTGAAATGAATATTTTATTATCAGTTATTGGAAGACAGCCTGTTTAAAGATTTGGGTAAGTTTGAATTTACTGAACAACATGTTTATTTTGGAGGACAAGGAGATATTGCATAGCTGTGTAGTAGTCTCTGAGCCAATGTACAGAAGTGAACAGGCCATGTTGCCAAAACCCAAAGTTTTATTTTTATTCACCATGTGAGTATGAAATTCCTTTTATGTGTGTGTCTTTGTTACTGAAGTAGGCCTATTTTAGTCACTGTTTAATATGCCAGTGAGTGCACCATGCCATATATGCATATGCAAGTATGAGTTTTGCAAAGGAATATGAGTTCATTCATGCAGCAGTGACATGTAGACAAGGGAGAACAAGCCCCTTGTTCCCCACTCTGAGGATGTGCCTTCAACCTAGTGAGGACTGAAGCATGAGGAAAATGTCACTGAATGAGAGCTCATAAATGACTGCCATGGTGACCCACAGGTGCTTAGACACCCTCTGTATGGGTGATTAAAAGCTAGTAACTGAGAGAAGATGACACCTAAAGGGTTTTCTCAGGAACTCAGAGCAGGTAGCTTGTTAGGTGTTCACTCAGGTTCACTCAGCAGAGAGTAGCTGGATGCTTTCATTGCGTGCAAAAGGAAGTGTGGACCACTGAGGGGTGGAAGGATGAGGCAGCAAATATTCTGGGATGACTTTTATAGGCTTTAAACTATTAAATTGTGAGCCTTCCTTTTATTGGGGTCGGGAAGTAATCACTGAGCCATTGCTTCAGGTTTCAAGTAGGTTCACAAAAGCAGGATAGTGGCACTGCCATGAAAGGAAATGAAGAACATGTCACAGATGTCAAGAAAGTTCTCCAAGTTTCCCTCCTTTGTTAGCTACAGATGGAGCCTGAAAACAGCTCCTTTGTCAGCATCCTGTGCCTCTCCCTGTGTCCTCTCCCTCAGGACCCTTGGCTCAGGCCTGATCCCGCTTACAAACTTAGCCTCTTTACAACTGTATGAGTTGATAGAGAAATTGGGTTTGAGCTATAAAATTTAATCGTGTGGCTAATTTGTCCCAATGTCTATTCAATGAATGGCCTGTGTACAGTGCGGTGATTGTCTAGGGTCTGATTGTCTGGGTTTCTAACCCAGTTCCACCACTTATTTGTGTGTCTAGGCCAAATTACTTAATCAACTTTCCATTTGTAAAGTGATGATATTAATACCAAACTCAAAGGTTGTGGAGATTCATCAGATACAGTAATACAGTAGGTCCCTAACTTACGAATGAATTCTATTTGGAAGAACATTCATAAGTTGAATTCCTCCCTAAGTCTGACTCCTTTATAAGTCTGATAAAATGAGTCTCACACTCCATTGACACAAATAGGAAATGCAAAGGTTTAGAAAACCAAACACTTATAAAAATACTGTAAATAAACTGTTTTGACTTTAAAATGGTACTTGTATAATTTATTCATTTCATATCTATAAATGTTTGTAATGTGAGGTCTATTCATATTTGTGAAAGCTTGCAACTTGAATGCTCATAAGTTGCTTAGAATGATGCCTAGCACCTGACAAGTGCTTGGCAAATATTAAATATTGTTAGTAATAATATACTGACATGGGTTTTTTGAGCAGATGGTAGGCACAGAAATGGGTGTTCTTTTAATTAAGCTTTAAGCTGCATAGATCTTATAAATATTTTTATGTATATGATGTATTTCACAGATGTTAAAAATACATGAGCATGGGGCCTGGCAGGATGGCTTAGTAGTCTGAAGCGCCTGCTTGGGAGAGCTTGGGCGGCTGCGGGGACCGCGATTCGATCCCTGGCACCACATGCTGTATCAGCCTTGCCCTCAGGGCAGGCTGAGCCGGCCATAAAAATGAATAAATAAATAAAACGAAAGTTCTGGAACAAGAAAATAAAATAAAATACATGAGCATCTATGAGGATTGCTTCAGCAGTCATATGTCCCAGAGTTTCAAGATAGCAACTAAGTAGAACGTCTCAGGCCATTGTTGAACTGATGTGTCAAAAAATGGGACTGTCCTTACATTCTGATTCATGGTTTAAAAAAAAAAAAAAAGCATGGTTGCTATAGAAATAGAAGGATTCCCTGCAAACTACTGCTCAGGAATGTTGTCATGTTCCTCCCTTTTGAGAAGGTCAGCAGGCTGTGGATTGAAGGGGGTCATGAGGATTGGCGATGCACACCTGGTCCAGAGAAGGAAAGACACCCTGGTTTGCAGTCACTTCGTTGTTTCACACTTAAGTCCTTGGTTTCCATTCAGATGTGTTATGCCTTTCCATTTTTTTTTTTATTTCTTCTTTTAAGTTCTTACACTAGGGAGACTATACAATATTTACACATGTAGGTCTGGTTTATTAGGAAAGGCACCCTGGGGCAGACTCAGAAGATCACTTTCCAGCAGGACTTTGCCTAGACATTTTTTTTTTTTTTTTTTTTTTTTTTTAGTTTTCTTCCTTGGATTTCAGTGCCATGAATGAAAATAGGGAAATACTGGCAGGGATTTTTAATTCTGGGAGTTAGGGAGTTAATGCACAGATCTTGTTGAGCAAAAGAGATACAGCTTTTTCTCTTCTCTCTGATATAGTCTGTGGCACATCCTGTTGGTTTGGAGGGTGGGTACAGCAGAAATAAGGGCCCTGCCCTTCCTTTTGTCAGACCAAAGGGAGCATAGTCTGAATTACTTACTGAGGGAGTCTGCTGTGCTGTCTTTGTCCCCTTCCAAGTGGTAAAGATTGCATTGTAGTAATCTGTGTATATTGGTCTCCTCCCCTTGACTGCAAATATCTGTTTATCTTGAATTCTCACAGTAATTTTCTGAGAAGCCGTTTGTTGTGTGCATGAATGGATGAGGTAAAGGAATGAATGGTGAATGGGAGCCGACATGAAAAATCTGAGAAGAATGTGAAAAGACTGAGCTACAAAAACCTAGGTAAAATATATCTTAAAATGCCATCAGGATATTTTAATGTATGGAGTTTAGAATATTTTAAAATGTGATGTAATTTTTTTGCCCATTTTTAAGTATCCACAAATGTTTCACTAGGCGGGGATCTCCAAGAAAGTAAGGAATAGCATCATAGGCAACAGCTGGCACACAATATGAAGGCTCCATAAAACTGCCTCTTCTCTTTCAAGATTTAGTCCAGCTCGTACCCGTGACAGGAAGGAAGGCACACTTATTTCTCTTCAAGAGGTTTTTATAGATTGTCTTCTTCAGGTACATCCTGGGTTCTTTGAGTAAAGATATGAGTACATCTTGGGTTCTGTCCTTCCACCTTTTCAGTCTTTTGGAGGCAGATGCACCTGCAGCCAACTATAATACAGGGCAGACTGTGACAAGTGCAATAACAGTATGAGCACTATGTGTATCTGGAGAGGTGAAATTCATTAAAGTTTCCAGGAATTTGGAGGTTTTCATGGTAGAGGAAATTCTGGCAAAAATGATAGGATTTGGTGCAGCTAAAATTGGGAGAAGAATCCTTTTGAGTGACTGGTTCAGAATGCTGGGAGATAGCTCTGTGGCACAAGTGCCTGCCTGGCAAGTACAAGGTGATAAGTTTGAACCCTAGTCCCAGAAAAAAAAAAAAAAAAAAAAAAGCCAGAGTGCTCAGGTGGGAAGGTGAGGGTCTCAGGGCAGGGGCAAGGTGGCAGCTTTCCACACGGTGCCCATGGTGGCTTGCCTCCTGATGCTCCTGCTCTTTTGTTGTTCCTTCAATATTGTATCAGGTGGGTCTGTGAGATTAACTTAATGCAGGGGAAATGTGGTATACTCTCCAGCTTATCTTCTGTGATAAAATGTCTGACATGAACAATTTAAAGAGGAAGCATTTATCTTGGTTCATTGTTTCAGAGGTTTTAGTCTCCATTTCTGTCTCCATTGCTGTTAGGCCTGTGACAAGGCAGTGACACTGTGACAGAGGAAAGCTACTACATACCTCATGACTCTCAGGAAGCAGAGAGACAGAAAGAGCCAGAGGAAAGGGGCTGGTGACAAGGTGTAGTCGCTAAGGCTATGGCTCATGATACTCCCTCCAACAATGCTCTGCTCCATGTTGCCATCACCTTCCAGTAATGCTACCAAATCAGGATCTTTTCAGTGGATGAAGCCTTTGATAAATTTATTTTTTAAAATTTTTATATAGTATTATCTTTTATTTTGTGGTTGATAAACTTAGAGCCATTGCAATCCAGTGATCTCTGGAAATACAGATATATCCAGGGGTGTTTACCATTTCTTAGATGTCTCTCAATTTGATCATGAGTCAGAAGCTGGGAGAGATCACAGGGAGAGGAACTAAGGTCTCCTGCCAATAGCAAGGACCAATGTGCTGTGGATGGGAGACGACCACCGTGGCAGCATATTGAGCTCTACTCAAGTCTTCAGATGGCCATGGCCTCAGCTAATATCTTGACCAAAACTGATGACACACATGGAGCCAGAAAGCCCAGATAAGATCGGTCTGGGTTTCCAACCCACAAATACAGAGAGACAGTACGCATGTTGTGAGTCACTCATTTAGGGAGCAATCTGTTACACAACAATAGCTAGCTAAGGGAGCATGCAGGCATGCAGAACATTTGGAAAAGGCCTTGATCTTCGAGGATTTGCGTGTTGTTTTATGGGGAACAGAGCAATGGTTTTTAAAAGCTAAAGACTGTGGTGATATGTGGAGATGGGTTATTGAGAGAAACGAATGGAGGCCACTATAAAACTCAAGTTTCCTGAAACAGTGCAGAGAAGAGGTTGTGAGTGAGTTTGGGAGGAAAAAGCCTCAGGGGTGAGATCAGTATGCCAGCTGTTACTGGGCGAGACTTGGAAGGAAGGGCAACTCCTCGGTTTTGAGCCCAGGAATGTGGGTGTCTGAGTCTATTTTCCCTAGCTATAATAGGACACCTGAGACTGAATAATTTATAGAGGAAAGTGGCTTATTTTGGTCCATAGCTCTGGAGGCTGGGACTAAGATGCTACATCTGATGAGAACTGCATCCTACTTTAACACATGAAGGAAGTATGCTTATATAGAAAAGGCAAAACATGAGGGGGAGCCTCAGTTTTTTACAACATGACCTGTGCCTAATTCAGCCATGTAAGAGTGTGAAATTACTCCTTCTCATGGGAACTAACCTCATGAGAAAAGTATTATCCATTCAGGAGGGCTCCATAGCAGGACTCTAATCTAAGCCCCATCTCACCACACTGCTCCACTGAGGAAGCATGACTCCAGCACACAAGCAATGGTGGACATACTCCAGTGGTATCAATGAGAGGGAGAGATCTCATGTATGCAAAGAGGAAATGCGGAATGCATGCCAGTCTGGAGGCAGGGTGGGCAGCAGGAGAGGAGTGGAGATGTCTCTCTCTCCCAGTGCTAAGCCCGTTTTTATCACAGACTGTGTGGCTGAGAAATCTTTCACTGAAGGCCGGAGCTGGTCCATGTCACAGCATATCTTTCTCACTGCCAAGTATTCCTTGGGTGACAGTCTCTGCCATCAGTATTTTTAGCATGTGGCCTTTCAGAGCCTGAAGAACAGTACCCACCTCCTGGAACTGGTTCTTCAGCTGACAGCTGATGATCCACAGAGAAGAGATCTTTAGCTGGGCCCAACTGCCACAGTGCCAATCTGGTTGGGGTGATGAATTCAGGCTCTCAGTTGTACAGAGAGCTCCTTCTCCTTCCTTCCTGTCTGGCTGAGAAGGATTACAAATCAGCAGCTAACAACAAATTGGCCCATAAATCCCTAGCAGAGGGAACACTCATGTAATTGCCTCCTATGACCATTACGTGAAATCCACAGGGAATACCTGACTAGGTAATGCTGGCAAAGAAAAGCACCAGGACGTAAATAGAGCTTTTATGGATCCTAGAATAGGCCTGAGCCCCAACCCCCGAGATGCATAATGTGCTTTGTTGCATGGAATGCAATCTGATTTGGAGCAAAGCCAAAACTTGCTGAGGGAAACCGTGATGGGGTGAACAGCTCCTTGTGGGGTCTGCAGGTCCTGGCCAGGGCTGGGCTGAGAAGGACATAACACCCCTGCACGCATTTTAATATGGTGCTTGTGTTTTGACGATAATCCAAGTAGACAGACGTAAGCATGTTTTCTGCTCTCTAGATGACCCTTTCTGACAAAAGTACTTTCTTGCTACCTCAGGATTCCTGTCTGCAAATGTGTTTATATTCACTTTGATGCTACAGGATAATTTTTGTTTGTTTGTTTATTTGTCTGTTTTTGCTTTAGCTTTCGAAGTACTGGCGATTGAAAGCAAAGCCCTCACAGTGAACTACATCTCCAGTACTTTTTAAATTTTTTTAATTTTGAGACAGTCTTCCTAAGTTTCTCAGGGGAGCTTGAACTTATGGTATTGCTGTCTCAGCCTCCCAGAGTACTAGGACTGTGGTTGTGAACCCATAAGAAAAGCCCAAGGTGGATTTATAACACAGTAACCAGGAGATAGAGCTTTTGCAAATGGGAAGAGGAGCAAGAGATGCAAGGAGAGGGAAGGGAGGGGAGGAGAGGAAAGTATAAAGAATAAAGGTGTGTTATATACATGTACCAATTCTTCATGATGAATGTAAACAATATGTGTTGCAACAGTTTTTTCTTGTTTGGGTGCCAGGAATTGAACTCAGGGCTTCGTGCTTGCCAGGTAGGTGCTGTGCTGCTGAGCTATGTTCCTAGCTATGCAATATGTATTAAAAAAAAAAAAAAAAAAAAAGCATGTGTTGGGGAAAAAACCTGTGTGCCCAGTAAAGGCCAAGTGAGAGCTCAGGGTTCCACGTGAGTAAGGGCATAGCAGGCAGCCAAATAACAAAGGTGGAGCTGTCCAAGGGCCAGGCAGTGCCCTCTTTGTGGTTTGAGAGGAACTAGGGCTCAGTAAAACAATGCATTACATCATCCTGCACCAATGTCACCACCTGGAATTTTGGAGTTTTGAAGCTTTGCGTTTCATTTGCAGCTTATGACCTGGCAGAAAAGGCAGGTGAGATGTACATCAGGGAATAAGTCACTCTGAGGAGAGGGCTGGGGGTGGGGAGCTGTCACAGGTTTACTCTTCTCCCACGGATACTAACTGGGTGAGTCAAGTCTTTTTCCAAAGGTATAGAGCCGGGGGGGGGGGGATAGAGAAAAGAAGAAGCTGGAGTTCCCATCAGTACATTTCCGTTGCAGGATGCAAGTTTTTCCCCTTCAGGAAACTCTGAGCCCCTAGGATAATAATTAACTCCTAACCAGAGCATTTATCCCTCCCATCATGGCCATTGCTGCTGCTCAGCTGGAATATGATGAGCTCAGTTCCTTTTACTTTCTAAAGCAAAGCTTTCTCAGGAGATCTGTGACTCCACTGAGTAAAGGAAGGGAGACAATCTGCAGCAGCATTTTGGGACGTATGATCTGTATTTGCAGCAGCAGAAGCAGCAGCAGCAGCTTCACCACCACCCCCACTGCCACCACCACCACCACCACCACCATCATCATTGAAAGTATTTCCCTGTGTCTGGCCAAAGAACGGAGGTTGGTATTAGGAATATAATATTCGTGTTTTGTTTTTCTTTCCCCTTGGGAATTACACTTTTGAAAGATGTATTGGGATTACGAGGTCCAGTTGCCCATGTCCCCTGGACTTTGATAGACAACTGCAGGATTTTGTTTCTGGAGCCTCTGAGGGCACTTGCCTAGGGATGCAGAAGGTTTGGGAGAAAGTTTTCCATAGAACTAGATAACAGACAATATGTTGGACAGAATACTGGGTAAGGGAAGCCCTTTTCCAAAGGGGGATTTTCTATGGCCGCAAAAATTTCTTAGAGTTAAAACTACTCCAAATTACAGGAAAGGAAGATGGGACAGAAAGACCAACAGTACTGCAGCAGAAAGCAAACATTAGGTGTGACTTTTCTCTGCTTTTAGCAAACCTAACTCAAATGTCATTTGGGCCTCTTGTGTGTCAAAGATACGTTAAGTATGTTAGATTCCCATGTCTGGTTTCTTAGTCATAAATCTTGGAAGTATTTTCTGTGCTATCTGAAATGACTGATGGTTTCCTTCCTCTGAGCCCCCAGTCTTCTGCAAAATAGCAGTGCAGTCTCATCTCCACCCAACATAGTTTATCTGAAGGCTCAATCTTTTCAATGTTTTGCCCACCCACCTGCACCAAATAATCAAATTACACCATGTGATTGGCCAATGCCACTATGCTTTTCAAGATTTTAGAACTGAAAAGGATTCACATTCTTTTGTTCTTTTGTGTTTTTGAGACAGGATCTTGCTACGCAGTTCAGGCTGGCCTTGAACTCACACTGATCCTCCTGCCTCCTGCCTCAACCTCCCAAGTGCTGAGATTATAGGCGTGCACCACCACGCTGACTAGGATTCACATTCTTATACCATTCTACCTTTCAGTCTTTCTACGCTTACCTTTGCTATCTTTATCTTTTACTCTAGTGTTTCTTCCCCAGCAAAGTCAGGGGATTACACTTAACTATTTTAATAGAAACCTGATTCTGTGACTCAAGCGAATAGGGTGTTTTGTTGTCAGAGTGATTGATCCCATGATGCAAACTGCAGAGATTATAAGTCCACAGCTCACTGAATTCTGACAAATGTAAAATAGCTATTTAAACTAGTCTATGAAACAATGTTTTTATCATCCTATGAGATGATGTTATATCCTTTCTCTTATCATACCAATCCCTTCTCCAAGCAATCTCTGTTCTATTTCCCTAATGATAGTTTATTTCCTAGAGCTTTGTGCTTTCTTTCGCTCAACCTAAGGCTCATGAGGCTCAGCATGCGGTGGTTTTGATCTGGAATGTTGCCTTCCAAAGTCCTAAGAATTCACTCATTTTTATAAAAATGAGTGAATAAACAAACAAAGGTTCTGAAACAAGAAAAATAAATAAATAAATAAATAAATAAAAATTCTTAAAAAAACAACAAAGTCCTAAGAATTAAAGAGTTGGTCCTCAGTTTGTCACTGCCCTGAATTCCCAGTTCCTATGATGGCATACGCCTTGCTATAGGCAAAAAGGAACCAGTACAACTGATAACTTACCTAGACCTCTAAAATTGTGCATCAGAACAAACCTTTGCTCTTTGTAAACTTATTATTTGAGATATTTTGTTATGGTCAAGAAAAATTAACATTCACGTTGTTGAATGTATCACCAGTTTTTTTTTTTTTTTTTTTTTTTTTTCTGTGTAGGGGTGCATCAAACGAAGGTATAGCACTTTGTTTACTTACTTGCTTATCGATAGATATTTGTACTGTTTCTAATTTTTGTGTGCTATGAATAAATTCATTAAAATGTTATTGTACAAGCCCTTTATTTCATACATTTTCTATTTTCCAGGGTAAATAACTAGAATTAGAATTTCTGGGTAATAAATAGATGCATGCTCAATGTTATAAGAAGCTGCCTAGCAGTTTTTCAAAGTGTCTATACCACTTTATACTCAAGAGACTATGAGAGAGCTGGGCGTGGTGGCACATGCCTGTAATCCCAGCACTCAGGAGGCTGAGGCAGGAGGATTGGTGTGCGCTTGAGACCAGCCTGGGCTACAAAAGTGAGCTCAAGGCCAGCCTGAACTGCATAGCGAGACCCTGCCTCAAAAAGACAAAAAAAAAAAAAAAAAAAGAGTTCCAGTTGCTCCATATACACGGACCTTTAACATTGACAGTTTCAAACTTTTAGCTATTCTAGCAAATGTGAAATCTCACTATAATATACAAATTATATTTCTCTGATGACTAATAGTGTTGCAAATCCTTTCGTGTGGCTATTGATTACTTTTTGTAGCTTTCTCTTTGACATGCCCATTATAGTCTTTTTGCTCATTCTTTTAAAACATTGGGTTGTCTGTTTTTCTTAGTTTTCATCTGTAGGAATATATATTTTCTGGATACAAAGCCTTTGTTAAATAAATGTATTGTGAATATTTTCTCATAATTTGTGATTTGCCTTTTCATGTTCTTGATATCTTTTGATGGGTGGAAACTTTAAATTTTAATGAACTTTGGTAGATCAGATTTTAACTTTATGGCTAATGTAGGTACATTTCTAACCCCTTTTTTATTTTATTGATTGGCTTGACTACTTTTGTGCCAACTTTCAGGTTCTGGTTCTGTAATTAGTGCTTTTTTGAGGACAGGGAAGCAGGACTGATGAAGCTATTGAAGGGAGTCATAAAGACCAAGGCTCCTGATTGATCAACAGGACAGCAGAGTGGTAAGCTGCAAAGAAAGAGCCTCTCTGAGAGTCACCATCCAGATGCTGGGATACAGCAATGTGAGGAAAACAAGAAGGAGGGAAGTGAGTCCCCTGGACCCAGGAAAGATCTGTTGGGTAAACTGAAACCCATGGAGCGAGCGATGAGAGAAACTTCAATAAAGAAGAAGAAGAAAGAGGTATCTAGAAGCACTTGAATCTTCAAAGCTATTATGGAAAAGAAACAAATCACCTACAAAGGAAAGCCAATCAGAGTCGGAGCTGAGTTCTAGGGACAAACCCTCAAGGATTGCTTGGAGTGAAGTATTTAAAATTCTTAAGGATAGCAACCTTCAACCCAGATTGATGTACTCTACAAAGTATCTTTCAAAAATGATGGAGGTAGCCGGGCGTGGTGGCTCACGCCTGTAATCCCAGCACTCGGGAGGCTGAGGCAGGAGGATTGGTGCAAGTTCGAGACCAGCCTGGGCTACAAAAGTGAGCTCAGGACCAGCCTCAACTGCATAGCGAGACCCTGTCTCAAAAAGACAAAAAAAAAAAAAAAATGATGGAGGAATAAGATATATGACAAAGAATATCTGAATAAATTTATGACCACCAAACCAGCAATTAAGAATGTTTTGAAGGACATTTTTGAACAAGGTGATAAGGACTGAAACTTCATAAACCCCAACAGAAGAAATCCACCAAGCAAGGAAAACAGTGAAGCAGAGGGAGGGAAAAAAGAGAGGTAGTCATTAATACGAAAATTACATGACAAGGATAAGTCTATTGACTTATATAGCCATCAGTGTTAATGATCTCAATTCACCAATCAAAAAACACAACTTGCAGAAATCACCAAGAAGAAAAATTCATGAATATGTTGCACATAAGAAACATATTTAATTAAAAAAGAAATTAGTAGACTGAAAGTCAAAGAGTGGAAAACAATATTCTATGTGATAGAACCCAGAAAAGGGCAAGGGTACATGTTCTATTTGTGGACAAAGTGAATTTCAAGCCATGACTGATTAAGAGAGGTAAAGAAGATCACTACATCCTTGTAAAGGGAACAGACAAAGAGGAAGAGATAACTATTAAATGTGTATGATAGTTATTTAAACGTATATGCAACGAATACCAGTGTACACAACTATATGTAACAAATATTAACAGGCATGAAAGTTATACTAATGCAGTTGTATTGGGAGAATCTCAATAGTTCCCTGTTGCAAGAAGGTGGATCAACTGGACAAAAGTTCAACAGTAAAGCTGGGACGATAGCTCAGCAGCTTAAGCATCTACCTGGTGAGCACAAGCTCCTGAATTCTATCCCCAGTACAAAAAATAAATAAATAAACAATAACAACAACAGCAAAAACCCAATAAAATATTAGAACTAAACCAAACTTTTGAACAAATAGATTTAGTAGATTTCTACAGGGTGCTCCACCCCACTATATCAAAATACAGCTACACACAGGTTGTTCTTTAAAATAGATCACATACTAGCTCATAGAACATGATTAAATAAATGCTAAGAACTTGAAATTATCCCATGCATATTATCAGACCATAACACAATGAAATTAGAAATCAGTGGCAAAAGAAACTGTAAGAACTTCATAAACACATGAAAATTAAATAAGATACTCTGGAACAACCAATAAGTCACAGATGGAATTGAAGAATAAACTAGAAAATTTTTATAATGTAATGATAATGACAGTGCAACGTACTAAAAGTTATGGGACATAATGAAAGTAGTACTAAGATGGAAATTTATAACAGTGAATACCCATATCAAGTAAAAGGAGCAAATAAACAACTTAATGGTGTGCTAGAAAAAGAAGAGGAGGCTAAACCTATAGCTTGTATGGGGGAGGAAACAATAAAGATCAGAGCAGAAATTCAAGCATTGGACTAAAAAGAAAAGAAAAATACAAAGAATCAATGAGTTGAAGAGTTGCTTCTTTGAAAGATTAAATAAAATAGACAAAACCTTGTCAAAAAACGGAAAGTAAATACTCAGATCCACAAATTAGGAATTAAAAGAGGAAATCATAATAGACCCTAGAGAAATCCAGGATATCATCTACACCTACTTTGAAATTTATTATATTTATTTATCTATCTATCTATTTTTTGCATTTTTAGAGAAGGGTTTACAGGGAGTTCAGGGTCTCACTATTTTAAAGAATTTTTTATTTTTATTAATTTTTTTCTTATTTCAGAACCTTTATTTGTTTATTCACTCATTTTTATGGCCGGCTCAGCCCGCCCCAAGGGCAGAGCTGGCACAGCATGTGGTGCTGGGGATCGAACCGCAGTCCCTGAAGCCGCCCAAGCTTTCCCAAGCAGGTGCTTTAGACCACTGAGCCATCCCGCCGGGCCCGCTCACTATTTTAGATCGAACTTGTAGTGATCCACCAAGAACTGGGATTACAGGTGCACATTACCACACCCAGTCTCAATAACAGTCTCAGCACACCCTGGGTTTGGGACCATCGTGGTAGGCCCAGGGATTGAAACCCTAGCCCCTGTGCCTGCTTTCAGGTGCTTTAATCCACTGAACTATTTGGCCATCCTGAAAACTTGTATTCTAGCAACATAAAATGCAGGAGAAATGGATAAATTCCTAGATACATATGAATTGCCAAAGTTGAATCGCGAAGAAATAAAAATTCTAAGTAAACAAATGTAAAGCATTGAAATGAAACCTATAATTAAAAAACTATCAACAAAGAAAAGCCCAGACCCTGATGAATTCATGATTGTATTCTATAGAAAATTAGAGAACTAATACCAGTACTTCTTGAAATCATTAATGAAAAGTGAAGCAGTACTCCTAAATTTATTCCTGAAAGCAAGCATTATTCTGATGCTAAAATGGGAGAAACTAACTGAGAAAGAGAATTACACATCAATCTTACTATGGAAGAACACCTGGGTGACTCCCCTTGAAAGAGGAGCAATTGTCTACATTTTCGCTGAGCTTCACTATTTCCATGTACAGAGCTGGATAGGATTTTAAAACTGGCTTTAAGCAGTGAATAGTGGTCTAACAAATGTGCTAGCAGTAGTCCTTAAAGACAGCAGGCATGTTTTCCTAGAATCCCCACTTGCTTCTCCCTAGTATGAGCTAGAGTGAGATGGGATGAAGAGCCAATGCTCTATGCTGCCAGCTGCAATCCAGCCTTGAGATGGAGGCTATGACTACCAGGGGCTTGAAAGATTACACATCATAACTGAAGCATTGATCCCAAAACATTAGCTACTATCTCAGTTGTGTAGTGCAGATTAGTCTCTGCTTATCCTTCTCTCTGCATAGGCAAATGCAGGCCTCCTACATAGCCCAGCTTATGGCACTCACCTACTTAATGCCATTCTTGCAGTCAATCATCCTCAAGCCACTCCTTTCTCCATGAATGAATAAAAACCCAGGTTAGGCCTTGGGTTGAGGCCTTTGGCTTATATAGTTATCATCATGGTTGGAATTAGGACCTCTTGGCTCCCCAAAGCTACAAATATACCTTAGTGTCTTTATTCTTTCCATGAGTTGCCTAGATGTGGTAGATTATAATTAACTGGATGAGCTTTTGGTAACTTGCCCATGGGACTACAAATATAAACATCTTCAAGTGAGACAAGCACAAGGAAGGATTCTCTTATGCTTCCTAATGAACATAGATGCAAAATTTCTGAGGATACTATAAAAAAAGGCAGAAAATTATCAAAAGTATATACCATGACTAGCTGGTATTCATCCCAGAGATGCAAAAATGGTTCAACCTATACAAATCGATAAACACAATACACCATTTAACAGAGTCATGGACAAAAATCATATGATCATCTCAATAAATGCATAAAAGTCTTTTGATTAAGTCCAACACCCATTCATGATGAAAACCATACAGAAATTTGGAAGAGATGGTCTTTATCTCAAGTGATAAAAGCTATCCAAGGTAAACAATGGCCAATATTGCACTAAGTGTACAAATATTGGATGCTTTCACTCTAAAGCCGGGAACAAGACAGAATATCCAATATCACCACTCTTACTCATTATAGGTTTGGAAACTTTAGCCAGAACAATTACACAAGAGAGAAAGAAAAGGAATATTGATAGGAAAGGAGGAAATGAAATTATCATTATTCACAGATGACATGGCACTTTCCATCAGAGATGCCAAAAGCTCTACCAAAAGACTTCTAGATTCAATAATCAAATTCAGTAGCTGGATACAAAGTCAACGCTCAAAAACCAATAACCGTCCTGTATATGAATAACAAACTCACTGAGAGAGAAATCAGGGAAACAACACCTTTCACAATAGTATCCCGAACAATGAAATACCTAGGAATCAATCTAACAAAAAAATAAAGACCTTTACATTGAAAGCTACTGTACTCTGAAAAAGAAAATAAAAGAGCAGACCAAAAAATGGAAAGATATACCTGTTGTTAGGTAAGAAGAACCAATATAGTGAAAATGGCCATATTTCCAAAACTGTTATGCAAATTTAACACAGTCCTGATCAAACTTCCAGTAGCATATCTCATAAAATTAGAGAAAAAAATCCTAGAATTCATTTAGAACTAGCAAAGACTTAGAGTAATAAAGGGAATTCTGGGTGACAAAGGCAAGACAGGGGACACCACAATCCCTGACTTGAAGTTACACTACAAAGCTGCTGTGATAAAAACAGCATGGTACTCACACAAATACAAACATGAAGATCAGTGGAACAGATTAGAAGGTACAGAAACAACGCCAAATATACTCAGCCACCTTATCTTTGACAAAAGTGCCAAACATATTCGTTGGAATAGAGATAGCCTCATTAACAAATGATGCTGGAAAAACTGGCTCTGCATATACTAAAATTTAAATTAGACCCATATCTTTCACCATAAACTAAACTAAAACTGAAATGGGTGACAGATATAAGTATTAAAACAGAAACATTGCTGGGCATGGTTTCTGTTGGCCTGTAATCCCAGCACTTGGGAGGCTGAGGCAGGAAGATCGGTGTGAGTTCAAGACCAGCCTGGGCTACAAAAGTGAGCTCAAGGTCAGCCTGAACTGCATAGTAAGACTCTGTCTCAAAAAGGCAAACAAAACAAAACAAAAACATTTGATCTGGAAGGGAGAAGATGTAGAACTTTTGAAGATACTGGTGTAGACCAAGGTTTTATGAACAAATTCCTAATTGCACTGGAAATAATGAAATGAATTAACAACTGGGGGATCTAATTTTATTGAAAAGTTTTTGCACAGCAAGAGAAACACCATCAGAGTGAAAAGACTACTAACAATGTGAGAAAAATGTTTTCTAGCTGTTCCTCAAAGGATTACTATTGAGAACATAAAAAGAACTAAAAATAAAAATTGGACACCTTCAAATTTAAAAACCCAGTCCAAAAATGGTCATCTGAGCTGAAGGCACACTTCTTAGATGAAGAAATATAAACAAAAATAAATATATTAAAAATGTTCAACGTCATTGGTCATTTGAGAGGTGCAACTTAAAACAACTCTGACATTCTCCTTCACCCTGGAATGAATGACTATTATTTTGGAGGATGTTGGAATATGACATTTCAGTGGTACCATGAAGGGACTTCACTATGGCCTGCACCTTCAGGTGTTACATCTAAGGTGCATTGTTAGGACCCAAGAGCAGCTCTGCAATAGGATTTTCAGGCCTAGCAGATAAAAAGACATCCAGTACTTGAGAGATGCTAAAACTTATTATTTCCCAAAATTAAAATTTAATTGAGTGTTGTGCATTTTATAGGCCAACTCTATTTTCAGTACAAACAATAGTCTGTTACTTAGACTATTGAAGATATTTGTACATCTTGAATATCTGCACAATAATTATCTCCTTAATATCTTTAATTAATCAGTGTCTTAGAAACTCAAAGCCAGAGAACACATGATGGCATATGCTTATCTCCTATGGATGTCTGTGAGCAAAGCACACAGCTCAGAATCTGCATTTTTCATTTGCTTAATGCCAGGGAAAAAGACTCCTACAGAGTGGCTGATGTGGGTCTTACAGTGACTCCTAGCAGCCTCAAGTTTCCAGTGTGGACCTTGTGTCCCTTCTGACCTGTAGAATCTGCCAGTCTGTTCACATTGCCTGCTGCATAGTCATTTGCTTTATCTTAATGCTATCCCATCCCTCAACACTGAACTGGGTGACAGTGGCTAGAAAAGAGCATAACTGGCTTCAACCAAATAATTTTCCATTTTTGAGAGATAAATTGGAACACATATGCCTTCTGTAGGGAAGCACCAGGATCATAGAGAATCAGTCTGAGTTGTTGTTGCCCATCTGGACTGTTGCATTAGTTTCCTAGAAGGATGTACCCAACAGAAATTTATTTTTTTACAACTTCTGGAGGCCAGAATCCCAAGTCAAGTCATCAGGGTCATTTCTCTGACAGTTCTGGGGAGACTCTGCCTCACACTTGTTTCCCAGCTTCTGGTGTTGCCAGTAATCCTTGGCATTCCTTGACTTACAGATGCATCACTTCCGTCTCAGCATCCATCACTATCTGGCATTTTTCCAGCATGCTTGCTTCTGTGTTTCCTTTTATATTAGTCATACTGGCCCAAGGCCCATCTTAGTCTAGTGAATATGTAACAACCTCATTTTTACTAATTAGATCTGCATTGATTTTGTTTGCAAATAAGGTATATTCTGAGGTCCCAGGTTTAGAATTTGAATGTCTTTTGGTGGACACAATTAAACTGGTAATAATGCTTAAGACCTATCTTGGAGTTCTAAGATAAGACAACCCAAGATGCCAGGATTTTTATTTTATAAGGGCCAGGAATAAATAATGTTATCAGGAGAAACATGTTTTTTCATGTCACACTGGACAAGCTATATCTCCAGTTAACAACTGAAGATGTCCACCATGGCTCTCCCCTGGGGAATCTGAGCATGTGTAAAGTTCCCACCACCTCCTGAGACCTTACCCTGGAGTCCAGATCTAGGTGGAAAGAAAGAAGCTGACAGAGACACAGAGCTGCAGGCAGGGAGTATCCTGAGGGCATTTGGATCCTGTCTCTGGATGTGTCTAAGGTCAACTTTCCTCCAGCCACGGATACATGAGGACCAAATATTCCTTTTTGCCTTCCATTTTGCTGAGGTCTTTGCTTATCTGAGTTGGCAAAGGTTGGGCAGAGGGGAAGCTCCACATACTTTTGGATAGAACTTGAGAAGATGGATTTCTCAAGACCCAAGGAGGAACTTTTCTGGGGACGAGGGATGGAAGTACGGGTGGTGATGGAAGAGGCATTCATTTCCTAAGAAGGGGAAGAGGCTCAGGATCTGGGGCCTAGAGATTTGGAGTGGAACACTGTGCAGATAGGCCAAGTGGAGTGTTACAGTCATTGGGAAAGAGGAAGCATGGTCTAAACCTGAGCCTATACCACTTCCTCCTGTACAGTACAAGGAAATGAGTCAATGAGGTAACTAGCTACTTCTGTTGCCTGGATTGCACTGGCCCTACCTCCCAAGTAGAAAGCCACAGGCACTCCCAACCTTGTCTGGATGTATTTGTTCTAGATAAGACTGGTGAGGCATGAGGCCCTTGAAAAGATACAGACATTGCTCCCTGTCATCTGGATACATGCAGGTGAAGGTGTCAGCTGTGGTAGAATCCAGGCTGAAGAAGCACTGGCCCCAGTGGGTGTAGCTCTATCCATCTTGATTCTTTCACCTTCACCTTTATCTCAGAGCTCTGGCAGCTGGAAGAAGGAAGCCCTGTGCACCTGCACAATGTTATAAGAGCTATGGAGAGCTTGTTTTATAATGAGCTAGGGCAATGTAGGGTCCAGGAGGTCAAAGAAATAGACACATTTGACTATAACTCTTCTGGGCTTACACAGGGCAACCTGAAACTTTCTGAATGTAATCTTCAGACACTACATAGTATTGGAACATATAAGCCACCAGTGCTGGGCTATGTGTATCTTTTTTACAAGTATCTGCTAGATGTTGTATGGGTGTGTGTTGTGTGTGTATGTGTTTGTACATGTGTTGTTTGTTGAGTATGTGTTGGAGGTATGTTGTCTGTGTTCATGTGGTGCGTAAGAACTCAAAGGAAGAAATAAAAATGGAAAGACATAACACAGCTGAACAGAAATCAAGAACTTAAGGGTTAAACAATGAAGAGACTACAAGCAGAAAAGATAGGAAACATGGCAGGAGCAAAACCATCTACTTATATATACAGGATGAATTAGACAATGGTTCTAAGGACCTTCAATTTTTTTTTTTTTTTTTCACACTGAGGATAGCAATGTGTAATGTGAAAACTATTCTTGGAATGCCTGTCATTCTGGTCTTTTAGGTGTTTGCTGCTTCTAATATAATTTTACTTACTGTTATACTCTCTCTCAAGTAAATGGTTTGTTTACAAGAAAACAAAACAGGGTATTAAAAGAAAGTAAGAGACTGGGAAAAATGCCACAGGATTGACCAGCTGCAATATGTATATGCTTAGATTTCTAAATTTCTGTGTAAAAATGTGTAACTGCTTTTATCACATTCTATAGAGATTAATTAGAATATCAATGATTGTTGGAAAATACCACTTCCAATTTAAGTCCCAGACATTTGATATCAGCTTCTCTGCTGGAGGGTTAAGAATGTAAGTTTATAGACCAAAAATTGGAGAAAAAGAAGGACCTCAAGGATATCCAATATTTTGTCCCTAGCTCTTCAAAGTCAGTGAGGACTCAAGACGTAAGAGAACCTGCTTTGTAACATCCTGTAACTCAGTGGATTCCCAAATTTTCTGTTCAAGGAGATTATGAGTCCACAGAGGAAAGGGATTTATGAGGTATAGTGTGCCTAGGGAGAATCGCCTAGAGAGAAAACTTTCTCTCAGGCATTCATAGAGAGCAAACTGGTCAAGTAATAGCTGTGACTCATCCAGATGGCTGACATTGACAACAAGTCTACCAAGTATTCTATATGGTTTCAAGGTAAATGCTAAGGGGATTTGACTGACCTTGGGAGATACAAAAGTTCCATGTTCTGTTATACAGGTCTTGCTTTAACTTGTCTTTTTTGTTTTGTTTTCTTTTCCCCGGGTACCACGTATTGAACTTAGAACCCTGAGCTTGCCAGGCAAGCACTTATTCTACTGAGCTCTCTCTTTGGCCCTAACTTGCCATTAACCAGCCAACGGAAAAGTTTAACCACGAGGCATAAAACATAAAGCTAGATTAGTGTGCTGAGCTGTTATTCTCATTGCCATGATCTCTGATAGGGAGGAAAATAGGTGAAAACAGCTGAGGAAAGATACTCCAAGGTCAGAGGCCAGCACATTTCTAGCCACACAGGTTTCCCGGTCTTCTGGGATCCCGCGGGGGCACTGGCAGCACTGCTTTCCTAACCCACAGAGAGAACAGATGCTTCTGGACTTACAGCGGCATTGTGTCCCGATACACCCACAGTCAGCTGAAAATACATTTCACCACCCGACGCGCTGAGCATCTTCACCTAGCCACGTGGTATACTGCAGCTTTGGCAGGTTCCCCCAGTGATCGTGGGGCTGACTCAGAGCTGTGGTCGCTGCTGTGACTTGTGTCTGCAGAGAGAATTGCACTGCATATTGGGAAATCATCAAAACTGAAATTTGAAGCACAGTTTCTATGGAATATAGATTGCATTTGCACCATCACAAAGTACAAGCATCGTAAGTGGAACTGCCATAAGTCGGGGTGCGTCTGTATTGCCAACTAGGGAAGCTCAGTGCGCTTTGGGGTCCAGGGCCTTCTGTTGGGTTTTGCTATATGAACATGACTCACCACACATATATCTCTTCTTAGGCTTGGGATATGTGTATGTCCAGTGTACCTGGCAGGATATCATGACAAAGAAAGGATTCTCCACACTCTCAGCTGACACCTGACCCCAAAGTCCCTATTGTTAATCACACAGTGTTAAACTGTCAGTGTGACCCAATGCCCCCAGGCAAGTACAGAGGTCCGTCCCATTCCGAGAACATTCTAAGACTTAGCAGTACCTCCTAGAAGCCCTGAGTGAAAGCCACATTTTTTTTTGAGGGGAAGTTAATGCCCCTTCCCAAGACATATCAGGAATTGAACCCAGGACATTTACCCTGAGTTAAATTTCTAGGTCTTCTTGTATTTTATGTTGGGGCAAAGTCTTGCTAAGTCATTAAGTTGTGCAGGTTGAGCTTGAATTTATAATCCTCTGGACAGGATTACGTTCTTTGCATTGAGCATTGCTCAGCCCTTCTTTCCTTGCTTGTGACTGGTGCTTGTTCCTTCCACTCCACTTTCCAAGCCCTTACTCCATGCCCTTAGGAACTTTCACTCCATGAACTGCGAGCCCAGTGACCTAAGTGAACTTTCCAAACATTTCCCTCCTGCTTGGTGTTGTGGGAACCTGGCTTTTCTGCAAGCAAGGCTTTTATTCTCCATAGCCCCCAAACCTCATGATCAAAATGTTGGGGTCCACACTGGAGATTAAGTTATACCAGAAGGTGAGAAGGTGTAGTCCTGGCTTCCTAATGCAGCTTCCAGCCTGTGGCTCCCCCAGCCTCCCAGAAAACCCCTGACTAGGGAGGCCATGACAGCCCTCTCCCCTGCATGTATCAGAGTCCACTGGCTACTTACACACTTGTGGAGGACTCTCACAGACTCAAGTGTGATTGTACTTACGTGTGAGCAATACAGGCTGTGCAGAGGGGTCTTCCCTAAGTTGGCTTTTAGTGTGATTAGTGAGTCTGGCTGAGGCCATGTGCTAATCTTCATGAAAGCTGACGCATTGTCCTCTGGATGCCGCAGCACGTATAGCTTTAATTTTTGTGTTCTAGCTGCTTTTAAGGGAATTTTCTCTTTTACCATGATGTTGTCATCTCTTACAGTTGCCATTGCTTCTGCTGTCCTCTTCCCTTGTCAGGGTGATAGGCTATGGCGAAACCTCACAAACTTAGGAATCACAGCAGCCAGGATCAGAGTCCTCTCTCTCTTGCCAGAGAGCTGTGTGATGGTGGGAAAGGTTTCTGTACTTTCTAAACCTCGTCCTTAATGTGGTGAAAATAACGGAGGCCACTTAATGTCTTTTGTAAAAAATTGAGGATCATAATCGATGTAAAGTATTCAGGACAGTATAAAAGTACATGTAGAAAGCATTTGATCTATGTTAGTAGCTACTGTTATTATTGCAACAACTCTCTAGATTAAGATTTTGGATTTGTTGCATCCTCACTGTGTGACCTTTCTCAGTCTCAGTATCCTAGCCTGTAAAATGGGATCAATAATACCTCTTCATGAGGTTGTTACAAAGATTAAATATGATCATTTGTATACTACTGCATGCATTTAGTTGCATTTAACACATGCTTTCATACCTTATTCTCATTTCTCTTACTCCTTTGCTTTTTATCTATAGCAGTAGACTTCAGAGAACTAAGCTTATTACAATGCTCTGTAAAATAACCAGTCTGTTTAGGGAATTTTCTTTTTTTCTTTTTTGTCTTTTTGAGACAGGGTCTCACTATGCAGTTCTGGCTGGCCTTGAGCTCACTTTTGTAGCCCAGGCTGGTCTCAAACTCACACCGATCCTCCTGTCTCAGCCTCCTGAGTGCTGGGATTACAGGCATGCGCCACCACGCCTGGCTTATTTAGGGAATTTCTAAGAGTCAAATACTGATTAGAGAACGTTCTCTCTTCAGTCTGTCTTGATTATCTGGGGTCATCTTTGGCTGTGACATGGTTCATTGCTTGTCCTCGGAATGGGGGGCTGGGTACAAGTGCTGGCTGAGGCAGGGGCTGTTAGGGATGCTCTGCTGACGACGCGGGTCAGTTCTACTTTGTGAGTGTGACTCAAACACAGCTTGAGAACAATATGGTTGTCGTCTGAAGGTTTTGTTTTCTTTCTCTCAAGGAGGAAACATACTTTTAATACATTTGTTTGCATTTGTAGAATGTGATTGGCATGTGTCCTCATTTTATAGCATTACAAACTGTTGGATGCTATGGATTTCTTAACCCCCTGGCTACATAAAAAAATCACTAAGTGGTTCTCAACAAGCTTCATATGCAACGTAAATTGTATTATCTCTCTGAATATATGAGAACATCTGTTTTTCTTCTCATGCAGTAAACATACAAGGATCTCTTGGGATAGCTTTTAAATAGACAATGCAACATTCAGGAATGAAAAGCAAACTATAATCACAAGCACAAGGGGATAGGAGCATTTTATATTAATAATATTGGAACTTTATGTTTAATACATTGTTAAAAGTTGACAATTACACATGTAGTAGTCAGGAAATACAATTAAAATGATCACACTAATATGAATGTAGCCACATCTGTATTAGTTATGAAACCCATTTAACACCACAAACAATAATGTCTTCAGCTAGTTTATGCAAAAGGAAAACAGGAATAAAGTACTTTAATGGTATATACACCCTGTTAATGTGGTCAGGGTAATTTTGCTGGGGGAAAAGACTTAACTTTTCAACATTTGAATACCTAGTAATTTAATCTGAGTATTCTATCTCCTTGCATGTTCCATAATTTCTTACAATAAAAGAAAGAAGGACAAACAAAGGAGCTTTTCTTACCTGCCTACCCGTCCCTAGGAAAATGGGTTGTCTGCACCCCAAGGGCATTGTTTGCGAAACACAGCCATCTTATCCTAATTTTTCTGCTCAGTTTTCTGTAGGGGCTGTTCACGTTTTCAGTAATTGCACAGTGCTTCTGGGTTCTTCATCAGTTCCCAGCCAGGTATCTTCTTTCTGCCAGGTGGACCCACTTGCCCCTTCTGTCAGGTAGCCACAGGATAGGGGCTTTGTGTTTAATACATGTATATCAGCAATGAGTCTAACTTTACCCTGTTGCAATAGTGCTCCTAAAAGGGGGCTCTGCTGTTTAGCAAACATTCAGTCATAAGTAATCAAAGTCGAGCCAGACATAGTGGTGTACGTTTGTAATTCCAGCACTTTGAGAGGCTGAGGCAGGAGATTCTTAAGTTTAAGCCCAGCCTGGGCAACTTAGTGATATGATGAGACCCTACATTAACACACACACACACACACACACACACACACACACACACACACACATACACACACGCACACACACATACACCAAACAAACACACAAATAAAAAAAATTTAGGGCTGGTGGTACAAGCTTATAACCTATAATCCCAACAATCTGGGAGGCTGAGGCATAAGGATCACAGGTTTCAGTACAGAATGGACCATTCTGCAGGGTCCTGTCTCAAAAACAATCAATCAATCAAACAAACAAACAAGGGTGAGGATGCAGCTTAAAGAGAAGGCTCTGAACTTAATGCCCAGTATTAAGAATAAAAAGCAAAACATACAAAATCCCATAAATAACCAGCATCAAGCAAACTGAGAATTTCAGCTCTGCTTCCAAAACTTTGTGACCAAATACTGTACTAATGACGACAATAGTAGGGTCTTGCAAGGGGACTTCCCATTGAATGGCACCTATGTCCACCCAGTTTCAGTGAAAGATCTATGAATCATTTTGGACCGCTTTTGTTATTATTCACCTCTCACTAAGCCTTGCAACTATGACATAGTAAACACTCATCAGATCCATACACTTGCCCCAAAAGACATTTCTACCACACGAGACTAATGACCACTTTCTCTGTGGCCCTCTGGTTCTGACTGCTCACCCGCATCCCCCATCTCCATGCTGATCCCTCCAACATGTACACCATGCTATGGCCAGGCCGATGTTCTAACATGCAAACCACTTGTGAGATGCTTTTTAAAGTCTTCAAGTGGCTTTTCTTTGTCTCCAGAATCATTTAGAAACTGTTTAAGGGCACTGGCAAGGTTCTTTGTGATGTGCTTTTTCAAATCCCTCCCTTACCACACTTTCAATGTTTTCCAGATAAATGGAAACATTTTCAATTCCTCAACTATCTCATGACTTTCGTTCACTCATGAACATTGAGCATATCATTTCCTGTTCATGTCTTCGTCAAAACATCATCTCTTCTGTATAAGAAATTGAAGTTGTCTACCCTATACCCATTTCCTAATCATTTCAAACACTATTTGAGCCAGTAACATGGCTGGATGAAAGATTACAGTCCTAGAGGAGACTAGGGCTGACCATGCAACCCAATTCTGGCCGATGAGCTAGAAACATAAGTTCAAGGATGGGTTACCACAGAAACTCAAGGGATAATTCCTTTTAAATTACTCTTCTCCTTACCTTCTTAAATCCAAAACAGATGTCAGACACTTCAGAACCATATCAGACAAGCAGGTAGTATTAAGGTAGAAATCTGACTTCCTGATAATACAAGAAAAAGAGAGGGAACCTAGTTCCTTGATGACTTTGTAGTTGTCCTCAGCTCTGATTTGCCTACCACTGGGATTCCTTCACATGAGGAAAAATGGACTCCTTTCATTCAGCCATTAAATGACTTTTATTGTTTAGATCTAAAACATTACCCAAGATCTCATGTTTAGATGTCCCTCAAAAATCTCATGTGTTCAGAGCTGGGATGTTTAAAGATGACTGGGTTATGGGGACAAGTTGAATGTGCTGTTGGGATGTGGGGCCTGGTGCAGGTGGGTTGTTGGGAGCATGATTTGGAAAGGTGTATTCTTGTCTGTGGCTCCTCCCCTCTCTCTCTGCTTCTGGACTGCCTTAGGGTGAGCCACTTTCCTCTGCCATGCCTTTCTACTCCATCCTCTCTATGGAGAAAAAATGCCAATTGTCATCAGAGTCAGCTAACCATGGACCAACTCTGTAAAACCATGAGCCAAAGTACACCTTTCCTCTTTTAACTTGTGGGTGTTTGGAATTTTATCTCAGTGAGAAGAAAGTGACTATACCAATGTCTAAGCATTTAATCTACTAACAGTTTTTGCTATATGCAAATAAACTGAAGCCTAACTAATATTAGCTATGACTGGATCTCTTGCTTAGTACTAAATTAGTGCATGGCACATGGTATATACGCTCAATAAATATTTGTTAAATGAGTGAATAAATGAAGGAACACAGAAGATATATAACATTTAGTTCTTCTGTCCAAATGTTAACCGTTTAGTTTTAGTGTCTGGGCTTGTGGAAATGTATTTAGTTCTATTGTTATTTAATAGGTCAGTTGGAGACATAGTGTCATGTACAACAAATTATTTGGGACTCTGCTAATCACAAGCTTATAATATTGCTGCCATCTTAAAAAATTTATAAGATCATGATTTGTCGTATATCTCACTGGCAAAAAGATACAAGGAATAGAAAATGTAGGCAGAATATTGTGTATATAGTATTGGGAAGAGTAAGATTGTGTCTACATTCCTTTTATCTCCACTGTGTGTTGGGAGCAAAGCTGTCTGTGCCCCGGGTATCTGGGAGATGGTTACTGCTTCTCATGAGATAGGTAGGGGCCCATGAGACATCCATGCAGCTCAGGGAGCTGATGCATAAAGTGGCCTTGTCTTCCCCTGAGATAATATAGACATTTCTCCTCTTGCAACCACCAAGGCATGATGTTTCGCTGAAGACTGGATGATATATTTCTACGCAATTTACTTTAATCTCTAAGGGAAAACATTACTGAGCCAGCTAGACATCAAAAAATTTTTAAAATGCTCTTTGAAAATTAATTTTATTGAGATGCAACTTAGTATTGTGGATTAACTAATGGTCAGTTTCTAACACAACTGGATCAGTGTGGTTCCTGGTGTGGAAGGCCCACCTGAAAATCATTGCCAACAAAACAAGAGCAGAACTGGAGGATAAGATGGAGAGAGCTGACGATTCTCCTGAAAGAGCTTGTCGTGCTGATTTTCCTGATATGGAAGGGTATACACAGTGTTCAGAGTCTAGATCGCACTTGTAGTGATCCACCCATTTGCAGCCTCCCAAGAGCTGGTACTACAGTCAGGTGCCACCATGCCCAGTCTCAATCACTGTCTCAGCAGGCCCCAGGGGCAGGGCCAGCATGGTGGTTTTGTTGATATGAATTCAGCTGTTCTCATGGTTGGAGGAGCTTGGGTCTTTGCGCCACTGAAGATGGCTGAAGTTCTTTTCAGGGGAGCTCTGGTCCTTACTTTGAGCATTACTTCCTGGCTCCAGTGCAGATCCCTCAGCCTGCTGGCACAAATCCTGGTGTAGACTTTTCTACCTTCCACCATTGGCCTTTGGGCCTTCTCAGTGCAGATCCTCGTTGTAGACTTGCATGAAACATTGTCATGGGCTCTAGGCCTCCAAATGGATTTGTGGAGAAGTTTGCTGTGAGCTGTAGGTCTTTAGCTGGGTTGTTTGGGTCTCTAGTGTATGGACAGATCTCTTGCTTTCTTCTGCATTTGACTTTTTGAGTGAATATTATAAAATAACCTTATAAATTCTGTGGCCTGTGCTAAATTTATTCCTTTGCAAACCCTGACTACAACACTTACTTAAAATATATCCACTCATTTTAATATAAAGTTTGACCAATTTTCACAAACAGGCACGTGCATGTAGTTATCATTAGAATAATGACATAGTATACCTTTGTCATTCCTGTGAAGTTCTCAACTGCCCCAAACTAATCAAAATCAAGCTCCAGACACCCATCGATCTACTTCACGGCATGTAGATCATGTTTATCTTTTCTTGAGTTTCATAAAATCACGCAGCATTTTTTCTTTTGTATCTGTCCTCTTTAGCTCAGTGTAATAGTTTTCAGATTTTTGTGTGTTTTCAGAATTAGTGGTTTCTTCTTTCTTTATTACTGAATTTTTCTATTATAAGAATGTTATCACAATTTGTTTATCAATGCATCTGCTTATGGGCATTTGGATTGTTTCTAGTGTTTGGCTATTTTGAATAAAGCTGTGTTAAACAGGGTAATACAGGCCTTGACGTTAACATGGGTGGGCTTGTGTCTCACAGAAATCCTTAGGAACCTAGTAGCCAGAGGTGTGGAAAATTATTCTTGATTTTTTACATCTTGTTCCTCCTGCCATAAAGAAAGAGGCCCAATGGTTAGACTTTGGAAGTGATATATACCTCTTTCGGGCATGCTACTGCAATCTGTTTACTGAGTATCCTAAAAAGCTGCTAGTTTGGAGGGAGACCCTGAGGAATGAAGGCTCTGTGAGCAAAATGCTCTGTCATTTGTTACGATCCAATCAATATTATGGTACTTGGAGTTTTAGGTATAGGTAGGGCTACCTTGTGGCATGTTTGACAGGCCTCTCTGGGCAGACTCCAGTCTATCCCATAAGGATTTGGAGGCAAAGTTGTGCCAACCTTTGAAGATGATGATTCTCCCTCTGAAGAGCATCTGGCCCACTCTGATAACAGACCATGGATCATGGGCCACCACATTATCTTGAGACCTGAGTTGTGCTTCATGAACAAGTGTTATGTGATCTAAGCCAGGAAGCTCAGCACATAGAACATCATTTAATTATCAAAGAAGAGTGATATATATGAGTTTGGGCTCACGTAGGTCTGGCAAGCATGTATACACCATATGAACAAGTAGCACATGCCTTGAGCCAGTTCTTTTGTTAAGCTGAAAACACCCAATGTGCATCTTTAACCTTAAGGACAGTTTCCAAGACAAGTTGTTCTGGTTGGGATCTGAAATGTCCCCCAAAGGCTAATTGTGTTGAAGGATCGATGTTAGTTGTTGGGCATTGGGGAAGGAGTGATTAGACAATTAGGACTCTAAGTTCACTCATGGGTTAATCCTTTGAGTTCATAGCTGGATGGGCTACTGGTAAGGTCTGGTTTAATGAAACGGTTCACCAGACACTCAGCTTTGAAGCTGTATCTTGCTGCTGGCTCCTTCCTCTCTTTCTCACCCTTTCTGCTTCCCAGTGGCCATGAGGCAAGCAGCCTTGCTTCCCCATGCCCTTCTCTTCTGATGTTTCTGCCTCCCCCTAGGCCTATAAGCAACAGACTTAGATGATCACAGAATGAAAATGTAAACCAAAAGAAATCCTTCCTCTTTTAAACTCACTTTCTCAGGTCCTGTCAACAAAAAGCTTATAGCTCATGAGTGATCTGAGAAAGAAAACTTGGCACATAATCTGGAGTTCCAAGTATCTGCCCAAAGTGGACAGAGGAAACACTGCTGTTCTACTCTGTCATTGAAGGAAAGAAAATTCTTTCAGTGGACATAACTCTGGGCAGTACAAGTGGGTGTTCATTTTGCCTAGAAGAAAAGACCATACTTAGTCACAGGTAGGTTGGCAAGTGGTTTAGCCTGAGGGTTAGGAACTTGGAAGAGATGCTACCAGAAAGTTAGTAAGAGGGAAGTCTGGGAAGAAGTGCATGGAAAAAGTCTCTGAATGCACACAAAATGTGAGCCTGTGTATCCCAGACAAGTAAATAAAACAGCCACAGTAGAGTAGGATTTAAATAATCAGATGAACAAGACAATCCATGCCAGCACCACCAGCTAACCTCTTTCCTTAACCATGGTAGCCCTTGCCAAATATAATAGCCATGTGAGGAAGGGAATGTGTGGACACAGTGACATGGATTTGCACTCGTCAAGGCTGATTTGGCATGAATTGCTGCTGAGTGCTCAGCATGCCAACAGTAGAAATCTACACCAACATGGCACTGTTCCCTGGGTTAGGGAAGGTGACCAGAAAGCCATCTGGTGGCAGGTTGATTCCACTGGATCCCTTCCAACATGGAAGCGGCAGCATAGACACTCGGGGTATAAATTTACCTTCTCTGACTAGTGTTTCTGCCAAATCCATTGTGCATGGAAATCATTCTAGTTTCTCTTCATCATTAGTTCTGAATAAAGAAATAATTTTATAGCAAAAGGAGTACAGCGATGAGCTCATGATCATGGAGCTTTCTTGATTTTACAGCAAAGCAGCTGGCGTGATTAAAATAGTGGAATGGGCTCTCATGTGCTCAGTGGCAAGGTCAACTGATGGCAGCAGCTTGCAGGCTTGGGGCAGTGTCCTCCACAAAGCAGTGTATACTCACTCTGCATCACTGACGAAGATGTGATGCTACTTCACCCAGCGTTCACTGGTCCAGGAATCATGGGGGTAAAAATGGGAGTGACTGTTCTCAGTACCCTACCTGGTGTTCTAACAGTGAGTTCATTCTTCCCACACCTACAACATCAAACACTCTAGAAATCTTAGTTTCTCTAGGGGAAATGCTTCCATTAGGGAACACATTGATTCCATTAAACTGAAAAGGGAGGTGCCATCCTCGTGTCACTGAACCAACAGGAAAAGAAAGAGAGTTTCTTTCTCTCCTGGGGTGACTGGTCTTAATTACCAAGGGGAGATTGGACTTGGCAGTACACAGTGGAGGCGAGTGGTAGATATTCTGTGTCTTCTGGTTAAGGTCTGTGGATAACCAATATAATACATGGAGGACCCACAGTATTCTAAAACCTTCAGGAATGAAGATATTGCCCCCTTCTTTGAGTAAGAAACTTTGAATGACTTCGGTGTTTGCTTGAGGGTAAAGGGAATAATTGATGAGTAGAGGGAAAAGATAGTCATTGGTCAGAACCATATAACCACTTTTGACCATGACAACTTTAATAGTGTTGAGGATTTCTTCTTTTGTCTTGATATAAATATCTGTGCACATACCAACTAGTTTTTCTTATTCCTCTTTTAATTCACCTACTATATCCCATAATATGTGTTAACAATTGTTAACTTTATATCTCAGTACTTACATGACAAGATATCAAAAAGGGCCTAGAACTCAGTTACATGAACAATATCATCTGAAGATAAAGCGATTAGTATCCTCCTTTGGGAAGAGGGTATTTTTCTTCTGGATGAGAGAGTTTCTTTACATTAGCTGGAAGCAAGATTTTGCCATTGTCTTTTGTGGAAGTTGACTTTGGTATGGTGAAAGTGGTGTCCATGGATGCTAAGTTGACAAAGGCAGAGGCTGCAGGAATTGCTTTGCTCCAAGTTGCGTTGGCTGGAGCCTTGTCTCTCCACACTCACTTCACTGAGTGAAGACATATGAGACATGAAAATGCAAGGCAGAAAAGAGGAAGTGAAGGGTCAGCCATTTCCTTGTGCTCAGCAGAGAAGGCAGGGCACTAGGCTTTGTCCCACACCCTGCTGACTTGCCAGCTCTCTGTCAGTCTGATCCGCTGACAGCAGTGGCCCAGCCCTCTCTCTGCCGGAAGCTTTAGTTTCTCTGGCTCCTCAGTGATGAGAGTGCGGAGTCTGTTGCAGACACCACAAATGCAAATGGAGGAGCTTCTAGTCAGTGAGTGACAGATGTGGTTCTGCCCATGCTTGTGGCATCCTGAAAGTCAGCTCAGCCTTCCAGACTGCAACGCCCCCTTGTCCCTGTGCTTCAGGTCCCTCTTTTTTTTTTTTTTTTTTTTTGTCTTTTTGAGACAGTGTCTCTCTACGCAGTTGAGGCTGGCCTTGATCTCACTTTTGTAGCCCAGGCTGGTCTTGAACTCGCACTGATCCTCCTGCCTCAGCCTCCCAAGTGCTGGGATTACAGGCGTGTGCCACCATGCCCGGCTTCAGGTTCTCCTTCCTGTTTTGACAGGTTGCTTTTCAGTGTCAGCCTCATGGACAGTGGTTGAGCTGTGTGCCCTCCCCCACGAACATCCCGAAGTCCTAGCTCCTAGTCCCTCAGAATGTGATCTTATGTGGAAGTAGGGTGATTGCAAAAGTAATTGACTAAGATGTGTTCGTGCCAGAGAAGGATGGGCTCTAATTCATTGCAACTGCTGTCCATAACAGATGAAGACACAGGGAAGAGCAGCATGCGACAGTGGAGGACAGCTGGGGGTGCTGGGGCTGCAAGCCAAGGAGTGCCACAAACTCTTACCGGAAGCCAGGAAGAGGAAGGAGGCAGCTTCCTTGGCAGGTTCCAGAGGAGGCATGGCTCTGCTTAACTTTGACTGTTAGTCTCCAATGTTGTGAGACAATAAAATTCTGTTATTTTAAGCCCTTTAGCTTGTAGTGCTGTGTGATAGTATCCCCATGGCAAACAAAAATGCAGAGAGCTCTCACAATTGCGTAAGATCAAATCTCTCAAAATATTTCTGTCTTCTATCATCTCTATCTATCTATCTAATCTATCTATCTATCTATCATCTATTTATATCTGTCATCTATCTATATCTATTTATCATCTATTGTCATCATCACTTATCTATTAAAATATATATTTTTAGGGGTTCTGCTTCCATGGGCAGATACTGATTGATACAAGACACAATTTTTCATTTCTTTTAAAGAACTATCAGGATGGAGTTGCTAGGTATGAGTTTAGCTTTTGTGCTTTTGTAGAGACTGGCATACTTTTTGGTAAGTGTTGTACTCACATGCTTGCCACTTTTACATTGGCTGCCTTGCATTCTTGCCAGCAGTGGATGGTGTCTACGCTCTCGCTAACCACTTAATGGATGTGCAGTGTAACTACGTTGTGTTCTTAATTTACACTTCCCTGATGACTAGTGATGCTAGCCATCTTTTTAGTCACTTACTGCTTACTTATATGTATTTTTGTGAACTGTCTGTCATTTATTCACTTATTTATTTTTATTTATCTTGATCTTAGCGATTGAACCCTGGGCCTTTCACATGCTAAGGACACATTCTACCACCAAACTACACAGCCAGACCCATTTTATCATTTTTTCGGCAGAGCTGTAGAGTGAACCTAGAGGGCTTTTTTATTCATTTGATACAGGGTCTTGCTATGCAGCTCAGACTTATAGTGATCCTCCTGTCTCACTTGCAGTGATCCTCACCAGCGCTGGCATTACAGGCATATGCCGCTACGCCTGGCTTCAGGGATGGTGTGACACTTCCAGGTTCTGGGGTTAGCATGGCATATGCTGAGGCAACTGAGCTATCTCCCCAGCCCGAAGCTGGGGCGTTTTTATTGAGCTGCGTCCCAGCTCTCTCTTATTGTTTTACTTGGTAAAAGGGTATTGCCAAGTTATTTAGACTGGTGTTGAATTTGTGATCTTCCTGCCTCAAACTCCAGAGCATTGGGATTGCAGCCATGTGCTACCATGCTCTGCCAATTTACTAATTTTTAAAATGGGATTGTTTATCATTGATGTGGAATAGTTACAGTACTTATGAATTTTGGATGCAAGTCATTTGTCAGATTTATGTAATGTTAATATTTTCTTCCTGCTTGTGGCTTGCCCTTTTATTTCCTTAATGCTGTCTTTTGAAGAGCAAAAGCTTTAAATTTTGATGAAGTGGATTTATTGATTTTATTTCTTACACGACTTGTATTTTTAGTCTTATCTGAGAAATATTCATCTCCACAATCACAGAGACTTTCTCTTCTGTTTTATTCTAGAAATTTTATATTTTTACCTTTTATGTTTAAATTTAAGAATCATATTTCACTATATTTTGTGTAATTTACTTGGAAGGGTCATGGTTGCTTTCTTTACCATATGAACATCTGGTTGTTCTAGTAGCCTTTGTTTGTTTGTTTGTTTTTGGGACAGGCTCTCATGTAGTTCAGGCTAACCTTGCTCTTACTTATGTAGCTTAAGCTGGCCTAGAACTCATGGTGATTGTGCTGCCTCAGCCTCCCAGGTACTGGGATTATAGGTATGTGTAGCCATGTCCAGCTATGCAGTAGCCATCTTTGAAAGGACTTTCCTTTCTGTATTGCATTAGTTTGTCAAAAGTCAGCTGGAGGGCTGGGGAGACAGCTCAGCAGCATAAGTGCCTGCCTGGCAAGTGCAAGGTACTGAGTTCAATCCCCAGTACAAAACAAAACAAAACAAAACAAAACAAAAATGTCAGTTGAGTTTATATGAGCATCACAATTTTTTCATGAGCTGAAGGTCAAACTCAGAGCCTCATGCATGCTAAGCATGTGTTCCACAGCTGCGCTGCAACCCTTAGCCTGAACACCATATATTTCAATTCATTGAAAGGGAATGTGGGGGCCCAGCAGGATGGCTCAGTGGTCTAAAGCACCTGCTTAGGAAAGCTTGGGTGGCTGCAGGGACCGCAGTTCAATCCCTGGCACCACATGCTGCACCAGTCTTACCCTCAGGGCAGGCTGAGCTGGCCATAAAAATAAACAAACAAAAGTTCTGAAACAAGAAAAAAAAAAAAAAAAGAAAGAAAGGGAGCATGCTTGTCTCATTTTCTTCTTGCTGACACACAATGCTGGACTTGAGTGAGAAGTTTGTTCGGGTTCATGCTTCATTCCCTGGCCAGCTGGCTGCGAGGCAGGACAGCATGATAGCTCACAGTAGTGAAGAGCTGCTCACCTCAGGAAGCAAGGAGCAAGAGGTGGAGCCAGAGGGGGAGACATACACTTCCAAGAAACATCCCCAGGGACTCCTCTCTTTGTACCAAAACTAAGTCCTAATATTACACTAGCTGCATGGCCCCCCCACCATCCAATCACCTTCCACAGGTCTTGCCTATGAGAATACCAGGACACGGCAGGGGGGCATCCAAATACAAACCATAATTCTTGAGTGAGGCCACACCCATTGCTGATCTTCGTAGTCTCTAAGATGAGTCAGGGAGCAGAAGGCACGTGCACGTGACTGTTTTATCAGAGACCCTCTGCATGATGCCGGCTTTCAGGGACCTGTGCAGTGACCTCCTGCCAGATTCAGGGTTCACTGTGGGAAGAAAGAGTGCAAGAGATGAAACAGAGGTGCAGGCAGGGATCTGGGATCTGCAGGTTTATGGAGAGCAAAAGGCCACAAAGCTCCCAAAACTTTGGTATTCATTCATTGTACCTGAGTCGAGGTCAGTGTATGAAGGGCAGTGGGTGCTTCTGGGGACAGTACTGGCAACTACTACATGTAGACTAGGAAGAACAGAGTGTTCTGGCAGGGACAAGAATAAGGCAGGAGGCGACGAGGAGCCTATAGTTTCCCCAGGTATCTGATCCTCTCCAGCAGGCCTTCTCTTGCCCTGTGAGCACCACAGCAGTCCTTAGTCCTAGCATTCCCAGCTGGGACTAGAAAAGAGCAGGGAGTTTGCATGTTTCGGTCTGGCCCAAAGAGCAGGAGAAGGATACGTTTTGGATGTCCCCTAAACTCAATGTGCCCAGAGATGTCTAACATTTGTTTTTGCATGTAATGCATTGCACAGTATAATATAAGCAATATACCATTGTGTATGTGATGGGAGAGAGCAGAACTTTTGTAGACACAATATTGGTTTCTTGCCGTTTGTGTGCTTGTCCATGGACCTCTGCTCCTATTCGTTTGCTCTGCACTGATGTGACTAGCTTAGAACCTGAGATACTACAGCAGTGGTCATACCTATAAATGTCACTTTGACTTGTAAAGCACCTACCTTAGTGTTCTGAGCATGCATGAAATTCAATAGTCCCACTTCAAGTTATAACAAGTGCACTGCCTCTTAGTTTGCTCATTGATAGAATGATGATTCATCTCAATATAGCTCCATTCAGTTCAGAACCATGGGCTCTTCATGGAAGGAAAGGCCATCTGACTGTGGCCAGGGATGCAGTAATGATACTTTAGGTTAGGCTGATTTGGGTCTTTGAAGACTACCAGTATGTGGCGTACTGGGGGAACCTTGTCTGGTCTCTCTTCATATCATTCACCTCGCATCACTATTGGCTTTAATATTATTTTGATCAGCTGAAATGAAACGTGTGTAGCCATGTATAACTTGCATCCGCAGCCCCAGGCTGTATCTCTAAGTCTCACTTAGCATTGGCCCTCACTCGTTTCCTGTGTCCTCATCCTTGCCACCTATATACACATAGATTCTGGGCCTGCTGAACACAGAGGCAACCTCGAGTGGGAAGTGAAAAGAAGAGATGGCAAGAGATGGCAATGTGCATTTGAGGTGAGGAAGAAGGATGCATGGATATTGCTGCGTGACAGCCTGGCATCGTGGCCCTGTGTTGCCATGGTGATAGAGGTGCAAGGATGCTAAGTGCATATGTAGCCCCATGTTTTTAAATAGCAGCTGGTCAGTGCCACTGTGATCCCTGGATGGCTGCCCCTCTGAGGCACTGCTTGGCCCCAGCTGTCCTGATCTCTGTTGACAAATGGCTGTCCTTCACAGTCAAACTACTTACAGTGTGCTAATTAATGAATGTGCTAATTATCCCTACCTTCTCCCAGAACATTTATCTAACTAACCTGTCACACATAGATTAAGTGCTGCATCTGCGAAAGTATGAGGGAGCAGAGGCTGGAGAAGGCGTGGGGTCCCCAGTTGTGGAGCTGTGGGATTTATCTTGTTAAATTACCTTTAGTGGCTAGCTATCTAGGGGAATACATTATTTTCTTCAGTATGCCTGTGTTTTTCTTTCTTTACTTTAGAAAATCTCTCATCAAGAGTAGACAGGATATTGATCAGTTTGCTGGCCTAAGAGGATTGCTAAACACAGATGCAAAAGGACCAGGGAGTCCCCCAGCTCTGGAGATGGTTCCAGAACAGTGTAGGGTGCTTATAATGACCGAGCAAGCCATTACATAGACCTGCTTTTGCATCGTGATTCTGTGCCTTGCATCACTTGTGTCCTTGAGCAGGTCTCAGACGGTGGTGAGGGTGGGGGCTGGGGAGATTATCTTTCCTTTGTAGTGTCGCAGCTACAAAGCTTTTGGCACAGGGCCCGGTATGTACTAGGTCCTTGGACGCAGCCCCCTGGTGCCTCCAGTTGTGGCCCAGTGCCGTGGGCGCTGGGTGGGAGACAGCAGGTCGTTTCATGCCCACTCTTACCGGGCGCCCCTGCCTTTTTGTTCTGTCTCAGCGGCTCTCTATTGAGATGGATGACACTGCCAGAGTCTTTGCCTCTCATAAGTGCTTCTCTATAGCTGCAGCCAGAATCTTAATGGGAGCACTGTAATTTAAGGACCATCTCAGCTATTAATGTACACTTCCCGGATGAAGTGGCCTCGTGCTGCCAGCATGAGCTCTCCGTACTGCACGGACTGTTGGGAACTGAGGGGTCTCCTGGTACCTGCTACTGTGAACTTTCTCAGTCTTCTGAAGCACAAATGGATGGGTATACGCCCCTCAGTTTGGGGGGCTCTAGAAGGCTTGTGAAACAGTCAAGAGCAGCCCACCTTCCTGGTTACCTCCCTTCTGTGGGGCTGGGAAGACTTCCTGTGGTGTTGGCTGCCTTGTAAACTCTGCTCTGGATGCTGCTTCCTGTGTGTTGGCACCCCAGGCACACGTGTCTCTGCCATAAACGTGAACAGGGCAGCAAGAAGGACAGGAGAATGAGACACCAGTATAAGATAGAGAAACTGCTTTATTTACTATTATTATTATTATTAATTATTTGTCTTAGTTATTTTTCTCTCGTTGCTGGACAAATACCTGACACTCAAAATGAAGGAAGGAAAGATTTATTTAGCTTACAGTTACTGGAGGTTTCAAGATACTGCCCCAGCTCTATTGAATTTGGAGGAGAGCCTGGGGCACTGCCGTGTCCAGGATGATCTGCTCCATACCTCCACAAGAGGCTACCAGCTGAGGGGGAGGGTGGGGGGGGCACACATTGTCATTTTAAGGGCTCATGACTCTCTGGCTCTGCTTCTTGAGCCACATACTTGGCAGCCTCATGAGGCTTAGGAGGTTATACAAACCATAACATTATTATTATTATTACTATTATTATTATTATCATCATCATCATCATCATCATTATCATTTGTGGTACCGGGGATTGAAATAGAAACTGTCTTAAAAACTGGAAATTTGCACCATGGCAGTGGTGCACACCTGTAATCCCAGCATGTGAAAGGCTGAGGCAGCAGGATTGCCATGAGTTCTAGGCCAGCCTGAGCTACATAGTAAGAACCTAAACTTTAGCAAAACAAAATAGAACAAACCAAAAACAAATAAAATAAGTGAAAGAAAACACAGGAAATCTGGATCTTGAGTCACAACACCATAGTAGATGTACCTGACACTCCATTTGTTTTTGCTATGGCGATGGTAGGAACCACCTGCTGTTTCATTTTCCTGATATCTGGTTGCCCTTGGGGATGAATCCTTGGCCAGCTTGGATCAATGAGGTTGACCTCAAGAGTTTAGATGAGAGAAATCTTTGACAGATGGCAGAAGATATAAAGTATAAAATTCCTGTGTTGTAGCTGAACATATTTTTTACTTTGTGGAGAAAAATGCTCTACAGAGAGGATAGATGCAGTGTGCTAAGAACAGCTGGAAGAGGGAGGGGAGGACAAGGAAGAGAGGGAAAGTAGAGAAGGGAGAGGGGAGAGGGGAGCAGGGAGGAGAGGGAGTCCTTTCCCCCCTGCTGTGTCAGGGAGACTCACTTTCTAGCTACAATGTCAGGACATCTTTGTTCTCTTCAACTTTTTGTTGCTCAATTATTTGGGTTCTTTGAGGTCATACATTCGTCATTTTTTTTTTTTTTTTTTTTTTTTGTGGGACCAGGGTTCGAACTCACGACCTTGCACTTGCCCAGCAGGCACTTGTGCCTCGGAGCTATCTCCCCAGCCCCTACATTCGTCATTTTGACGCAGTGGCTTGAACTAAATTTCTATGACTCATCACAATATTACTTTTTTAAAGAAAGCAGGCTTTCTCTTTGTATGTGTCGTCACTCAGATACAGTGAATATTAGTAAAAGGGTTAACTCTTCATGGGGGTTAGAACTTCTTGGCTTCTGAAACCTAAACCACCTAAGACTTACCAAGCTGCACATACAAATGAGATCTTCCTGAAGTACATACAAAATCTCATTAGAGTTGAACACTTAGCTTTGTAATAACCCTGTGATGGTTTATTTTAGATAACTAGATTGTAGGATGACCCGATGGCTGGTGTAAGACATCTTTCCTGGAGGAGCTATGAGGATATTTCTAGAAGAGATTAACATCTGACGTCATTGGACTGAATAAAGATCTGCCCTTGTTAATGGAGGTGGGCATTGTTTAATGCACTGAGGGCAGATACAGAGCAAAAGGAGGAAGATGAATGGATTCTCACTTCCCCTTGGGCTGGGACAGCCATCTACTCCTGCACTGGACATCAGAGCTCCAGGTGCAGTCCAGCTGTTGGACAAAGACTTGTGCCATTGGCCTCCCCAGTTATCAGGCCTCTGGACTGAGCCTGATGTTTACCCCTAGCTTTCCTGGTTCTCCAGATCATGGCACTGCTTGGCCTCTATACGTGTGTGAGTCCATTTTCTTATTTATTCTTTAAAGAGAGTATACCTTATAATTAATACAGAAAATATTACAAGTGGTACAGAATTTCACTTAATAAAGTAACATGAATTTCACAGTATTTATTGTAATACATAGCATCAAATTTATTTTACTTTCATTTATTTGCATGAGGGTCTTGCTACACAAGATTGTAGTGATCTTCCTGTCTCAACTGCTCCAGTGCTGGGATTACAGGAGTGCCCCATCATGCCCGGTTTCAGGGCATACAGTACTGGGAATTAAACTTGGGTCATTATGCTTGCCAGGCAGGTGCTTAGAATGCCAAGCCATCTCCCCAGCCTGTGAAGCAATTCCTATAATAAATCTGTCTTTCAGTATACATGCTGTACTATATCTTCAAGGTGTATACACTCTAAAAAGCCGAGTGCACTTAGCAGTGTCGTGAGCCTCCTGTCTGCCCTTGTCACTGCCTTCTGCACGACCAAGCTCTGCGCCTGCCCCTACCAACACCTTTCTCTTGCAGTTGAACCAAGGACACTACTGATACGGGGTGTGAGCTTGGTCTCTTCC
>PVJA010011687.1:0-53729 GCA_004027025.1 Myocastor coypus | reverse complement strand
ACACACTGCCCTCTCAGGAGCACACTGCCTGGCCTCCCAGGCCTTCTTCTGAAATCGAGGTGGAAGCCTTCTTAAACTAACAGCTCTTGCATTCTGAATGCACCTAAAACCAATGCCACGTGGATGATGCCAGGGTCTGCTGCCAGCTGGAGCAGTAGCCAGGCTACCTTCTCTCATGCTTGTAGGGGTGGAGTGCCTGGACTGATGAACACTCTGACTTTGATTCCTAGGAACAAATTCTCCATGCCGGCGCCATTTTGGAACCTGGTTTGGCCGCTGCCACCATTCTGGTACTTGGGTCTCTGTGGCCTTCTTCCCAAGGCAAAGCCTCTTTCCTTTGCCATTCTGGGTCTGCAAAGCACAGACAGCTGCCACCTCTTGTGATGCCCTCAGGCCATCTTTTCCATTCGCTGGTTCCTTCCCAGCAATGGAGATCCTCTCAGCTCCATCTTTGCAGTCCACAGCTCTCCTGGTGTTTCCTTTCTGGTCAAACTCACATTTTTAAATCATCCTGCTTGGCTCTTTTCTCTTGATTTTCAACATAAATCTGGCTAAAAGCAACCAATAACAACCATGCCACTGCCCCAATAGTTTGCTGCTTTGAAATGTCTCTTGAAAGATTAATCAGTCCATCATGCTTAATCTCAGTCTTAGGCAAAGTCTCTGGGCATGAGCAAAATTCCGAAAGACTTTCAGCCAATCCATAGCACAAATCATTTGGAGTCCAATGACCAATGCTGTCCTTTTTTCCAGCAGAAACCTCCTCAGCTTGATCTTTACAGGCAGGCCTTCTGTTAGTCTTCTTGTCTAAGCTCTGACCAGAATCACCCAAATTGAACAGCTGAAACCATTCTACTGCTTTGTTTTTAGCCGACATCTCTGAACCTTTCCTATCTCTTCCCTTAAGCCATTTCCAAAAGCTTATAATCCACATTGTCAGGTATAGTCACAGCAACGACCCCACTTCTCTGGTACCAAGTTCTGTCTTAGTTACTTTTTGCTCGTTGCTGGAACCAATACCCAACACTCAAAATGAAGGAAGGAAAGGTTTATTTAGCTCACAGTTCGTAGAGGTTTCAGTCCATATTCGGCTGGCCCAATGCTGAGTGGAGCAGGGCGGAGAGCATCCAGTTCCTGAATCCTCAATATTGAAGCCAGAAATATTCACATTTTACAATAAAACGAAAAGCAGAGTAGATACTGTTGACAAGTTATACAGAAACTATAGTGTTACTCAACACCCAAAGTGTTGGCCAATGTCTGTATTTTATTCAATTCTAAATATGTCAGCCATCAATAGTTGCATGATTTACAAAGAAAATAACAGGCACAAAATATTAAGGAAAAATTTTCTCAGAGGACTGGGACTAGGCTTGATAAATGATCAATTACAACAGAGGAAGAACAATATGTATCTGCCCAAGGAAGTATGCAAAAGCAATCTGGAGCAGACTGGTGAGCAGACAGGCAAAATATCATAAGAGCCTCCTAAGAACACAGGAAGACCAGCAAGATGTCAAGTATGTCCTATCAAAACAGACAGGAAAGCAAAACGCATATGCTATTGGTGTAAATGATACTTGTGCATTGAACATGTGGTTTTCATATGTGATATGGGTGTCACATGGCAGGAAACCAAAAGCTGCACCCACAAAGTATTCACAATGATACTATGGGAAACAACAAGGAAGATCAATAAGGCATTTGACAAACTCACAGAAGTTGTAAGTAAACGGATGCTGAGCCAAATAAAATTATCCACAGATCTATAGAGGACACTAGTAAAAGGCTAGTGGAGCTAAGCAAAATGATGCAAAGTCTGAATGAACAGCATAGAAAATAATTAGTCTATAAAAAGGCCTAAACCAGAAATTCAGGAGATGAAAAATCCTTTTGAAACTATGACCAGCAGAAGTGACGAATGCAAGGATTGAGCGTCAGAACTAGAAGACAAGGCTATTGTTAATGATGAACTAATGAGAGATATCTTAAAAACAACAAAAGAACATGAAAAATGGATCCATGCTAAATAATGCAAAGAAGACTAAGGTTAGAATTAGTGAAAACTTAGGAGACAGCCCAAATGCCATAACAAAACTTGTTGACTAAAATAATAACAAAACATTCAAAATATAGAAAAAGAACTTAACAAGTAGATACCAGGCATGTAGAACTCAAATAGCCATATTCAGAGAAGAACCTTTCCATGATATAGTGAAAATCCTAGAAGTCAAACACAAGAACAGAATCTTAGAAGCACAGAAAAGCAATGAATTACTTATAAATGTAAACCTATTAGAACTACAGTAGACTGCTTAACACAAGTTTTCTTTCTTCTGTTTTTTTTTTTTTTTTTTTTTTTTTTTTTTTTTTTTTTTTTTTTTTTTTTTTTTTTTTTTTTTTTTTTTTTTTTTTTTTTTTTTTTTTTTTTGTATTTTAGGGAACGGTGTACAGGGTGTTCAGTTTCTCACTACTAGATTGGACTTGTAGTGATCATACAGTCTCAATGGCTGGCTTAGCATGCCCTGGGGGTGGGGCCAGCACAACAGGCCCAGGGATCAAATCCTCAGCCGCTGCTCTTGTTTGCAGGCACTGTAATCCACTGAGCTATTTGGCTGACCATTGACACAAATCTTAAAGCCAGGAGAGCATAGGGTGAAGTATTGTATGTCCTATAAGAAAACAATTTCAACTATCATAATAATTGATGGTGAAATAATATATTTTCAAGATAAAGAGCACTTAAAAGAAATTCATGACCACAAAAGCAGCACTTCGAAAACACATCAATGTCCTGGGAATAGATAATGAAGCTAACATAACAAAGGTATAATAGAATCAATACAACAGGCAGAGTGAACTCCTAAATAGAAAGGAAAGATAGGTAGTAACAAGAAAATAAGGCAATAATAAGAATAAGTCAATACGCATTTAGTAGCAACTCCCAATATGAATGATCTCAATTCTACAACCAAGAGACAGAGACTGGCAGAATGGACCAAGAAGCAAAATTCAATGATATGCAGCGTTTTTATCTAATCTAAGTAGAAACACAGACAAATCAAAGGACAGAAATGCCCATGCAACAGCAACCTCTTATACAAAACCATGTATAGTTATTATTCTCTGTTCAGACAAAGTGGACTTCAAACCAGAACAATCTATCAGAAAGAGATAATTCTTAACATATATGCACTGAACAACAGCATATCCAATTTCATAAAACAAGTACTACTGAACATAAAAGGTCAGATAAATACAAACACAATCATCCTCCTCACACACACTGCTTCATGAGGAGATTCCTTTTTCTTCAGATTCATGCAGGGAGTAGGGCTCAGGCCACCACCTCAGCTGGCTGCCACCATCACTTTGTTCCCACCCCTCTCCATGGTGGAAAAGCTATTTGTGGCCACGTCCTATACTGAAGATGATTTCTACTGTCCTGTCTGTGCTCAAGATGGCTGTGCAGATTGCCACCCCTCAGTATGTGTTCTGTAGAAAATGTTAACCTGACCAAAATGAAAAAAAGTGGAATAAATGAATAAATACCAAAAAAGTGGAATATATTGTCCCTTGTGTTGTGGAAATGTGACTAGAAGAGAAAGATGTCCAGAACATGCTTTAGATATTAGAAACATCATGCAGAAGTTTTGTGGTAGCTGCAGATGTAATGCAAAACAGACTAAGTTCTGTTGCGTGAGATATCATTACAAATCTTTTAAGAAGTATCAGGATGAGTATGGTGTTTTTCTCTTATTTCAAACTTTCAGATTTGTTAGGGTTCTGTAGGGAACAGCAACAGGCATGGAACTTCCACATCTGATAATACAGATGCTTACCAAAAAGAATATAAGTTCTGGGCGACCTACCCTTAAGCATCTTTTGTCAAGAGTCTAATTTTACCAGACAAGACTTGCTAGACCACTGTAATATTAACCACCTCTTTCATACAGTGCCTGTAACATGTGTTATTTATGTGTCTCTTCCTTGGAAAGACCCTAGCAAGATTACTGGAAATTTGTTTGGTCATCTAGAGCAAAGACATTAGTTTGATTATGGAGAACTTGTGAATCTTCAGCTGGATAAAGAAACCCAGTATCTTCAACTGCTATAGAATTTTTTCAAGTAAACATCTGAAGTCTGTACACATCTTGAAGGGAAATCACCCGAAATCATCGCTTTGATACTTAATGTGTATGTTAATAAAAGTACTTCAATCTATTTAAATTTTCTAATTAAAAAATAAAGGTTGGCCACCTTAAATTTCTATTTCATTCTCTTGATAAGTTAAAAAAATGAAAAACACTATTACTTTAAAAGCATGAAAAAGATTATATTTCACTAATGTGGTGGAAAGAGAATCCCTGTTGCACTTCATCTCTTGGTATTACATATGACTGGGTTTTTCATTACTATGTTGCTTTCAAAGTTTTGTTCAGTTCCTCACAGTTAGTTTTTTTGTACATAAGTAACACAGTAGCAAATTCTGAAAGATGCAACTGTTGTAAGCCTAAGAAATCTGAGTCAGGTGTCAAAGTTGCAGAGTGGAAACTTAAAAGTGCTAAATGGATTATTAGTCCAAAGGAAATTTTTTAAAATGCATTCTAGTTTAAGAATTCAGCTATGAAAAAAGTTTGTATTTATGTAATGGTTAGTATTTTTGAAAACTAGTGAGATTTTTCTTTGGCAATTAAACTTTAAAAAGTAAGGTCATTGTAAGGATATTTTTTATTTGCTATTAGCAGGAAATATTCAGACAAAAATGTATTTATTTGGTGAGCAGCTGGTCATTTCAATCTTGTTTGTTTGATTAATTTGTATTTCCAATATATCCCAAGCTGTATAGCAGTTTTTTGGCCTCAAAGCTTTGAATAGCCAGTGTTTCTCAGTAGCTAAGATCAAACTTATGTTAGAATTTTCAGGTGATCACATATTCTATGGATAAACTTAAATAAGATGTTTAAATGTATTCAAAGCTAAAGATAAGATGCACATATCTTTATATGAATATATATACATCATATATGTAGCCTTGCATGTAATTTGTCAGATTATATGCAGAATTTCTATTAAAATTTTAAAAATGGAAAAGCAATATAGACTTGAAATGTTTGGGGAAGATAGCTCCTTGGCACAAGTACCTGCTTGCCAAGTGCAAGGTCCTGAGTTCGATCCCCAGTTCCGCAAAAACAAACAAACAAACAAACAAATTAATACAAAGTTTATCTGATTTGATTAAAATTTTATATGTCACTGAATTTTTAAAAGGCAACAAGTGTTAAATGGAGTAGTTGGCTGCTATTAATTGTATCTTAAAACTGGGGCTACACGGAATTATCTGCATATGGTCCCTATTTGTTACTCTCAAAAATAATGTGCAGCTGGCGAATTTTTAGCAGCTACTGTTTCACTATCATTTAGTCAAAATAAGGCTTGAATTTAGTATGCAGTAATGGGAATCCTAAAGTATTTTCTGGAATTGCCAAATTATGGAATAAAGGATGAAGAAGAATGGATTTGCTAACATTCTACACTAATAGAAAATGTTTATGGTTCCTTTAAAATAAATAGCTAAAATATTGAAAATTTCAGAAGTAGTTTGTTGCTAATATATGCATACATTGTATAAAAGATATATTTTGGTTCTCTTAAAACCCTTCTTAGGGCTAGCCAAATAGCCCAGTGGATTAAGGTGCCTGCAAGCAGGCTCAGGGGCTGGAGGTTTGATCCCTGGGCTTGCCCTTCCAGCTTCACTCCTGGGGTGCACTGAGGTGGCAACGGAGACTGGGTGTGGTGGTGTATGCCTGTAATCCCAGTTCTTGGGACGCTGTAAAAACACCCTATAGGCCCTTCCCTAAAATACAAAAAACTTGTTGACTTTTCTATCATGAACATTTTTTAGAATTTGAATTAATAAAAGTTTATTTTTGGATAAGAAAAATAGTTATAATGGAGGACTTCAGTACCCTACAGTTTCAAATAAATAGACAAAAATCTACTAACAAATATCAGGTAAATAAAACCTTCAAACATAGTAGATATGCATGGAATGTTCACCAAACAACATATTATATAATCTTGTCAGTAGCTCATAGAACCTTTTGCAAAGTAGACCAACGACTGGCCATTAAAACATGCTTAAGAAAATGTAAAAGAACTGCCTTAGTTACTTTTCTATCATTGCTGAGATAAAATACCACAATGACCATAATTAAGGAAGGAAAGATTTATTTAGCTCATGGTTTGTGAAGGTGGCAGCAGACACCAAAAGCAGCAAGAGCAAAAAGGGAGGGGAGCAAGCCTTTTTCCTCCTTTATGTGCAGGCTACCCCCACTGGGGTGAGTGTAACAGTTGCACCATCTCTCTCCTATTGTGCAGGTTGAGGTTATTTACAAAGTGAGGGCCCTGGTCCCCTGCTGAGTCACTTAATTAAATGTCTGAACTTCTCAAAAGTTGAACCATGTATCAGCCATAACAAGAACTGAAATTATACCAAGCATGTCATCAAATCATAGCATCATGAAAGTAGAAATTAACAAAAGAAACAGAAAGTACGTAAATGCATGGAAGTAAAACAATATCTTCTTTTTATACATTAGTTTTTTAACTTTTACTTATTGATACAGGGTCTAGCTACACATAGCATCCTTCTGTTTCAGCCTTCCCAGGGCTGGGAATATAGGCATGAGCCAACATACCCAGTTTTGGGTCGGCATGGTGTGCCTAGGGTTCCAGGGGCTGGCTCAGCATGGGGTACTGGGCATGGAACCAGGGTCCTTGTGCTTTCCAGGCTGGTGCTGAGACCACCGAGCCATCTCACGAGTCCAACAATACCTTTTTAAATAAATAATGGTTTACAGAAAAAAATCATAGAAGATACAAAATGATTTCTAGAATTTAGCATTGGTGCCAGTACAACACATCAGAACTTATGGGGCACAAAGAAAGCCATCTTAATGCTAAAGTTTATAGCTGTGAATACTCACATGAAAAAATAGTGAGGGCTGGCCAAATAGCTCAGTGGATTAAAGGGCCTGCAAGCAGGGGCAGGACAAGGGTTTGTTCCTTCAGGCCTGCTGTGCTGGTCTCACCCCTGGAACATCCTGAGATGACAATTGAGACTAGGTGTGGTAGCCCACACCTGTAAACCCAGCCCTTGGGGGGCTGTAAACAGACAGATCACTATGATCCTGAGATCCTGAACTCCCTGTAGATCCTTCCCCAATAATACAAATAAACAACAACCAAACAAAGAAAAGACAGAGCGAACCCAAGTAAATACCATGGTTCATGAATACATTTGTTTGCAAATAATTTGATTCCAAGACAGAAACACCTGTTAAAATTTTGTTTTTATTCGCAATTTCTGCATCAGATGAGAAGAGCTTGGCCATCTTTCCCACACAAACACAAACATGACCATCTTCTCCAGAATTGTGTAATGAATTAATTTCATGGACTGAGGTACCACTATAACCTAATAATGCATCTCAAGGTCCTAGAAAACAAGAAAAATCTGAACCCAAAGCTAATAAAAGAAAAAAAAAATATAAACATCAAGGCTGAAGTCAATGAAACTGAATCAAAAAAAAAAAGTTCAAAAGCCAATGAACTGAAGAACTTGTTCTTTGAAAGAATAAAACAAAATAGACAAAATCTTAAGTCATTCTAACCAAAACAAGAGTAAATAACGAAGCCAATGCAATTTAAAGTGAAAAAGCTAAAATCAGAATGGATACTTATGAAATAAAAACATTAACAAGTATTTTGTAAACCTGTATTCAATAAATTGGAGTATTCATGAGAAGTGGATAGAAGTGGTACATATGAACTATCAAAATCAAACCAAGAATATTTAAAAATCTTGAGTGACCCAGTATCAGGCAAAGAAATGAAGCAGTAATAAAAATCTTACCAGTTGAGAAAAGCTCAAGTTGAGATTGATTAACTGGTGATGGTCCAAAAACTTCTGGGGAAATCTAACACCTAAACTCTTTAAGCTCTTTACTGAAATAGGAAAGGAAGGAGTACTTCAAAACTCACTGCTGGAAACTAGCATGATTCTCAATACAGGCAAGGATCTAACTAAAAAAGAACTATATTAAAATATAATACAGAAACAAAATCTTCAACAAGGTACTGGCAAACAGAGTGCAAAAAATAATGAAGTGTCCTACATCATTACCAAGTAGGCTTTATCCCAGGGATGCAAGGATGGTTTAACATACAGAAATCAATAAATGTAATACATAAAACTGAAGCAAGGAAAAAAAATCACATGGTCCTCTTAATAGATGAAGAAAAAGTCTTTGACAAAGTACAACATGCTTTAACGATAAAAATATTGAATAAAATAAGAATAGAAGGATCTTAATTTGATAAAAATCATTATGACAAACATACTGTACATGTCATACTAAATGTGGAAAAACTGAAGCTGATCCTCTAAAATCAGGAAAATAAAAGGTTTCCTATCACCACTCCTTTTTAACACAGTACTTGAAACAGCAAGAACAATTATGGAAAAGAAAAATGGATATGCATAGGAAAGGGAGAAATGAAATTGTCATTGGTTTGCAAATGACATGATCACAGAGGAGTCCCACCATCACCCTTAGAATTTTAAGACTCTTGGAATTAATAATCAAATTTGGTAATATAGCAGAATGCAAAATCAACACTAAACTCAAAAGTATATCTATATACCAATAATGCACTCACTGGGAAAGAAATTATGGGAAAAAAAGTGCCAAGAAAATTTATGTACTTAGGAATGAATCTAACTAAGGAAGTAAAAGACTTCTACAATGAAAATATTAGTGTTCTCTAAAAGGAAATTAAAATGGACCCCAGAAAGTGGAAAAATAGCTCATTTTTCTGGATTGGCAGAACAAATATAATCAAATGGCATAATTCCAAAATTAGAATACAGATTTAAGACAAAGTGAATTCAAATTCCAACAGCATTCACAGAACTGGAAAAATTCACCCTAAAAATCATATGGAAGCATAAGAAATCCAGAATAGCAACAGCAATCCAAGGTAACAAGAGGAAACGGAGACATCACATTCCTGGACTTGAAGTTATATAACAAAGCTTCAGTGATGAAAGCAGCATCGTACTGGCAGAAAAATGCGTGAGAATCAGAGTAGACATAAAGAAGAAGTGAGCTGAACTTTTGATCTTTGGTAATGGGGTCAAAAACACACAGCAGAGGAAAGATGGTCTTTTAAAAAACGATGATGAGTGGCTATAACAATGCAGAAGATTGAATCTAGAACTCTCTCTCTCAGTATACGAACTAAAATAAAAATGGATCCAAAGACTAAAACAGAAATACTGAATTTCCTGGAAGATATGGGCAAAATGTGTAAAGTTATAAATGTAGGCCAGAACTTTCTGAAAAGACCCTGGAAACAGTACTAAGAATCAACAAATGGGAGCATGCCAAATTAAAGACACTTCTATAGCAAAATAACAGAATGAAGAGACAACCCACGGAAAGGAATTAAAAAAACCTTTCTCTTATTCTTTAGAGAGAGAACTAATACAGAGAGGGAACTAATAAAGAATTTGTGAGACTTCGACTTTTCAAATAATAGACACAAATAATGGGCAAGTGAAATGAACAGCCACTTTACAGAAATACAAGCGGCTGGTAAGTACATGATGAAGTTTTCAACATCCCTGACCATTAGAGAAATGTGAATTAAAACAATCCTGATATTGTATCATATCCCATACAGAATGGCTATCACCAAGAAATCAAACAATAACAAATCTAGGGGGAAAAATGAACCATGCCCTCCCATTGAAGGGAAAAAAAGCCTAGTGCAACTAGTATGAAAAGCAATTTGGAGGAGTCTCAAAAAGTTAAAACAAAAAATTTCATTCAATCCAGCTATTCCTCTTCTGAGAATCTTCCTACAAAAGTCAGTGACATCATATTACAATGGTACATGCGTCCTTGTATTTACAGTAGCATAATTTATAATAGCTAAATCTTGGAAGTGGCTTATGTGTAGACTGGTGCAACCGTTATGGAAATTAGTGTGGAGACTACCAAAAAACTAGCACTGGAAATCCCATTCAGTCTAGCCATCCCCCTTCTGGGACTTTTCCCAAAAGAACTGAAAACATCATATCATAGTGATTTATGTGGGCCTATGTTTATAGCGGCACAATTTGTGATAGGCAAATCTTGGAAACAACAAAAATGCCCTTCACTTGAAGAATGGTTAAAAAAGATGTGGTGCTCTTATATAATGGAGTATTACTCAGCTATAAAACAAACCAAACTCGAAGCCTTCGTAGGTAAGGGTATGCACCTTGAAGCTATACTCGTAAGTGAAATAAACTAGACCCACATGTGTAAATATCATACTGTCTCCTTAGTGTAAGATCTCAAAAGAAGAAATAAAAATTGTAAGGTTAACACAGTGTTCTACTCAGGGTTTTACTAGAGGAACAGATATAACACAAGATGTACCAGTCCCAGAGTCAGATGGGGAAGTGTGCCGAGAGCATCTGCACACTGCCAACTGAAGGATTCAGTCTCAAGGCTTTTGTACTCACTGCAGTGTTCCATCCCTACTGGTCTCTACTGGTCTTAACCACTTTCTACCAGTTCCTAACTGTCTCTAACAGTCAGCCATTGTGCCTGAAAAGGAAGGCAAAAGAATCTGCTACGGAAAGCTGAAGGGTCCAAACTAGAGGCTGATGGAGTCTGTGCCAGAAGCCAGGAGATAAAGTCCAAACTGAGTTATTCTGGGGCAGCGAAAAACAGCCAGACAGTGCAGCGAAAAACAGCCAGACAGGGCAGCAAAATTGATAAAATGTATTAATGCCTTGGCATCCAGCCAAGTTGACACAATGTATCAACCACTACGCACAGTTAAATAGGAAGAGAGAACTTAAGGACTAAACAGTGGAGAGAGAAAAGGAGAAAAGTTAGGAAATATGGTAGGGGCAAAACCATACATTTATATAAACAAGATGGATAAGGCAATGGTGCTAAGAATTTCCATCAAGTTTTTGAAAATAGCACTTAATGGGTAGAATTCTCACCCTGACTAACTCTGTATGCTGATATCTGTGAACTAAGCAACTACATTGAGGAAAGCAATGAGTAATACTAAAATCATACTTGAAATGCCTGTCATTTTGGTCTTCTAAATGTATACTGTTTTTAATGTCATATCAATTATTGCTATACTCTCTTTAAAGTAAATGTTTATTTTTTTTTTAAAAAAAGGTAATAAAAGAAAATGAGAGACAAAAAAGAACAGCTTTATGCTTTCCGTTACAGTACAAAAAAAGAGAAAATGTGAAATTTACACACAAAGGAGTGTTACAGCACCATAAAGACAAATTCATTATTTGCAGGATGATGGCTGTAGTTGGAGACAATAATGTGAAATAAATGAAGCACATATACCTAAACATTGCATGTTTTTTAGTGTATGTATATATGTATGTATATATGCATTTGCTACAGAGTCTTGCTGTGTAGATCTTGTGGCGATCCTCTTGTCTCAGCCTCCCCACTACTGGGATTACTGTCATTCTCCACTACAACTAGTACACACCCAGGGTCCTGGGGTTGGCTCTGTATGCAGTACTAGAGATTGAACCTGGGTCCTTGTGCTTGCCAGACAGGTGATTAGACTGCCAAGCTATCTCTCCAGCCCTGCATGGTTTTTCTTATATGACAAAACAAATTACATAAAAATGATTAGTACAAAATAGATAATAGGAAGTAGGAAAATAGATCTTTCTCAAATGGGAAGGAGATCAGAAATGCAGGCAAGGAGGGACAGGGGATGAAAAAAACAAATTAACACACATTTGAAGGTATACTGACCTTTATATTCCATGAAAGGAATGTAAGCATTATGTCCTACAAATATGTACTAATTTTAAATAATACAAGAATTCTCCATGGAAGTTGTAAGATCCAGTTCACATAGCTACCATCATTAAAGAAGATAAAGAACCATAAGCCATTCTATTTTCATAAGGGACAATTATCAGCAAATGAACATGCTGAGTGACACACAGTAGAAAATTTTCATGTCCCTAGAATAATAGTGCTCTTTAAAACGATTATAAATGTGGGAAGTATTAGCAAAAAGAAAACATCAAGGAAAACTAAGTGAGAACTAGAAGTCTAATGAAAAATAAATTACTCACTAGAGTGACTTAATGCCAACCAAAAGGTGATAGAGCCACTGATCTTGAAGACTCAAGTTCCAGTGCAGCCTAGGCAATTTAGCAACTTAGTAAGTCCCCCATGTCAAAATTAAAAAGAAAAGAAAGAAGAAATGGGCTGGGGATGCAGTTCAGTGCAAAGGCCCTGAGTTCAACCTCTGGTACAAAAAGCAAAAAAGATAAAAGAAAGAAAGAAAAATACAAATACTGCTTCTTGTGAGTGGCCTGGGGTGTCCTGTGAAAATGGTTCACTACTCTCTCGACCCAGAAAACCCCACAAAATCATGCAAATCAAGAGGCTCAGATCTTCGCGTTCACTTTAAGAATACACGTGAAGCTTCCCAGACCATTAAGGATATGCATGTCTGAAAGGTCACTAAGTATCTGAAGGATGTCACATTAAAGAAGCAGTGTGTGCCATTCCAACATTACAGTGGTGGAGTTGGTATGTGTGCTCAGGCCAAACCGTGGGTCTGGGCACAGGGTCAAAAGAGTACTGAATTTTTACTGCACATGTTTAAAAATGCAGAGAGTAACGCTGAACTTAAGGATTTAGATGTAGATTCTCTGGTTATTAAACACATCCAGGTGAACAAAGCAACCAAAATGTGCCACCGTACTTGCAGAGCTCATGGTCCTATTAACCCATCCATGAGCTCCCCCTGCCATACTGAGATGATCCTTACTGAAAAGGAACAAACTGTTCCTAAACCAGAGGAGGAGGTTGCACAGAAGAAAAAGATACCCCAGAAGAAACTGATGAAACAAAAACTTATGGCACGGGAATAAATTAAGCATAAAATAAATGCAAATAAAATTAATGTTGTTGGCTATTAGTAAATAAACAAACAAAAAGTTGTATATCCAGTGACAATGTCCTTCAGGAATTGTAGGAAGTGGCTGAAGCTGGAAATCTGTCATATGTTTGAAAGCAATACAAGACCAAAGCTCCAAAAGCAGTCAAGCTACCTGTGTTGAGGAAACAAATAAACAAACATCCTGCCTGGACAATTTCAGTCATTAGTTGCTAGCAGCCTTGTGTCTCCTGTTACTAACTTTGCAAAAGTATAAATAATTGTCCTTTCATTGTTCAGTTGTTCTCCTCCCACCAGGAGAGAGAGGACAGCCACCTGATCTCAACTTTGTCCATATTTTCCTCATCCTGCCGTATTTTCCCTGACATTAACTGAGAGCCCTAATGAGTCATAACAAGGAAAAAAGGATGAAATAATCATATTCTAAAGTAAAAGAAAAAGTCTCATTGGTAGAAAAGGTTGCTCCAAAATAATTGGCAAAAAAGAGATGTGATTCAAGAGGGAAACATTAAATAGCAAATGAGGAAAGCATTAGAAATATTACTTACACAATTAATATAATAGAATAATTTTCTCCTGGGTTTCAAAAATGCAATTTCATGATTAAAACCAACTATAACATATAGTTGTGGCTTGTTGTCGTGGTTTTCAGTGCACATGATGCATGTAGATATATTGTTAATATATATTGGTACAGGGTCTCACCATGCAGCTTGGACTCATAGTGATGTTCCTGTTTTTAACCTCCCCAACTCTGGGATTATAGGTGTTAGTCACCACACTTGGACTTGATGGCCAGGACAGGGCTGGCATGGCATGTGGTACTGGAGATCACACCCTGTCCCTGTGCTTTCCTAAATAGGAACTAAGTGGACTTAGTGGCTGTTTATCTCATTGGCCCTGTTAATTATTTTTATTCAGCACATCTGACATAAAATGTGTTGTTTTTCTATACCAGAAACTAGTTATATAACTCTTTGGCCATCAGCTGCATGTCCTACAATTCCCTTTTATACTGATACTAAGTACTCAGGGTTTAGCATCAGAACTGCCAGAGCCTATTCCCACAAAGTTGTCCCACCTTGTACACCTACTACAAATACCTGGCCCTCTGAGCTTCTGACTAATTGGGGGTAAATTTGGACTCTCTATGATCTTCCCTTACTGAGGTTTGTTTTTCAGAGAACACTTCATGGAACTCATGGGAAACAATTATCATATTTTAAATGATATTTTACAGGATACAAATGAATATTCAGTTGTATAAGCACATGAACTTTTGTTTCTGTGCAGTTTGAGTGAACCACCTTCATGCATATGCTTTTGCCAACTGTGAAGTTCTTAATTCCTGTTGTTTAGATTTTTATAGAGGCTCCACTACTTAGGCAACAGTGTGGAAATCTTTGACCACTTGTAGCTAACTTCATCTCTATATCTTCCCTGAGGATGTAGCAGAGCTGAAAGTTCTACTCTAAGCAGGTGATTTGCTCCACCAACCACTAGTCCCTTTGTGGGAGCTTTAGGTGCTTGCCAAGAGTCACCAGTATCACCAGTGTAGTGTAATTCAGGGGCAGCAGAAAGGAGCTCACTACAAATAACAATAGTTATTCTTTTCATAGATATTATTCTGGAAATTATAGAATTTTAGGGGTTTCATACCTGAACATGGAGAAGGCCAAATATGTAATATAGATACATATGTAATATATATATATATATATTATATATATAATATATATATATATATATAATATATATATTGCTGTCAGGAAATTTGAAGAACTGGTTGCTGAAAAACCACATATTTTGTGTCATAAATGTTAGGAGTGAAGGAAGTTACATGGCAAATAAGATTTTTAATTTAATTAGAGAGGTACAATATTGACTTTAATTCAATTAGAAAATCAACAATGGAAAATTAATTACATATAATGTTATCCCTCAAGCACCACTTTTCAGACTCTACAGACAGATAAAGGAATAAGTGAAAATAAAATATCACAATGTGTTTTAATAACTCCAAAAAGACAGGAAAGGGGAGATAAAAATAAACAGGAGGCAAAACAAATCAAGTTATAAATAGTAATGTGGAAAAAAAAACATCAATGATTGCTTGCATATAAGAGGGTCTGTGATCATTAGCTGTGATTTGTCACCTTGAATGGACTAAGAAATGCCTAGTACATTAATGAAGTACATTTCTGGGTGTATGATTGATAAATAGGCTGAAAATTAGGCCAACAGACTTTTAGCCTGGATGGAATAAAAAAGGGAAAGAAGAAGAAAGCCTTCCCTTGTTTGCTTCTTTGGAAGACTACAGGACCTCTTGTCGCCACCATTGATTTGGGTCATACATTTACACTTCCTTTAAGCTTCCAGTATAGACTGTCTAAGTCTTCCACAAACAGATCCTTCAGCTTCTAAAACAGAAGATAAGACATACATTTTCATTAGACTCTGCTAAGTTTTAACTTTTTAAAAAAAATTTATTTTAAAGAGTAAAAGTAGCAGAAACAAAGATAGAAAAAACAGTAACAAGTAAGAGTACATATAGTACAGAATTTCAAAACAAGAAAAATTTAACAAAGGTTGCATTACACATTGCCATCATCAAATCAAATCAGTATAGATCAACATACGTAGGTATATAAGACTGATCAAACAATTAAACATTAACACTTTCAATAAACATTAATTTTTTAACTCTTCCAAATGCATTTTGTATTTAAGTCATTCTTCTAAAAAAAAATATATATATATATATATAGGGATTGAGAATGCAGAAAACACAAGGTCCTGAGATTGATTCCTGGTGCCGCCCAAAATTTATTTATTTATTTATTTCTTCTTTTGAGTCCTTACACTAGGGAGACTATATGATATTTGCATATGTAGGCCTGGTTTATTTCACTTATGAGTATATGTTCAAGATACATCCATTTATATATGAAGTCTTCTAGTATAGCATTCCTTATAGCTGAGTAATATTCCATTATATGAAAATACATCTTTTTCAGCCATTCTTCAGATGATGGGCATTTTGGTGGTTTCCAAGATTTGGCATTCATAAATTGTGCTGCTATGAACATAGGTACACAGGGGCCTGGCAGGATGGCTCAGTGGTCTAAAGCACCTGCAGGCGGCTGCAGGGACCACGGTTTGATCCCCGGCACCACATGCTGCACCAGCCCTGCCCTCAGGGCAGGCTGAGCCAGCCATAAAAATAAATAAACAAACAAAAGGAAGGAAAAAAGGTGAAATCACCACAAAGCCTACGGAAATACAAAAGATCATCAATACATATTCAAAAATCTTTATTTACATAGGACAGAAAGCACAGGAGAAATGGAGAGATTCCTAGAAACCTAGGAATTACCAAGGCTAAATTGAGAAGATATCACTGTGATATGATGTTTTAGTTCTTCTGGAAAAATTCCCAGGAGGGGGATAGCTGGATTGAATGGGATTTCCAGCTCTAGTATATTAAGGAGTCTCCACACTGCTTTCCATAATGGTTGCACCAGTCTGTATTCCCACCAGCAGTGGAGAAGGGTTCCTTTTTCCCCATAGTCTCTCCAATATTTATTGTTGGTTGATTTCTTTATAGTAGCCATTCTTTCTGAGGTGAGATGGTATCTAAGTGTTATTTTGATTTGCATTTCGCAAATGTCTTTTCCAGCAGTTTTTAGTATATTATTCTTTTGCTGGATATTTGGGATCTTGACTATTATATGTCTGGGTGTGTTTTAGTCAGGTTGGTGTTATTTGGGGTTTTATATACTTCAGTTACCTGAATGCCTGATTGTTTCCTCAAATCTGGGAAGTTTTCTGCTATTACTTCTGCCCATATTCTTTTTATATCATTTGTGTCGACTCCTTCTTTCTCATTGATTCCTGTTTTTCTCACTTTGTTCATTTTTGCATCATCTTGCAGATCTTGAATTATTTCTTCCTGCATCCTGGTTGTTTTTAAGAGATCCTTTTTTACCTTTTCACTAGCTGTGACTGTGTCTTCAAGATCTGAGACTCTATCTTCACTTTTGTTCATATGGTGCTGCCAGCTTGTGATCGAGATTTTATTTTCTTGTATATCTCTTTGAAACTGTTTCATGTGATCTATTTCTTGCCTATCTTGCTCAATCAGCGAGTCCATCATTTTTCTATTCTCCTCTAATTGTTTATCAATGTCTTCTTTAGTAGTACTGAAGTCTCTCATTATAGTTATCCTTTCTCTAGTTCAGAGATTATTTCTGCTCTGTTCTCCTCTCTACCTTTCTGTAGTTGTTCCCTTACTTTAGATGCTATTAATTGAGAGATGTCTTTTTTAACTTCAAAGGTTATTTCTGCCCTGGTTTCTTCTATACGTTTCTGCAGTTGTTTTTCACTTCAGAGTCTATTAATTTATGCATTTCTTTTTTTTTACTTCAAATGTTATCTCTGATCTGAGTTGTTCTATACGTTTCTGCACTTGTCTGTCTACCTCAGAAGCTATCGATTCTGAGATTTCATCTGCATGATTCCCATTTTCTTGTATGGTAGTGTCTCCTGTATCTGCTATAGGTGGACTCAGGACCTGAGATTGCATTTTGTTCCTTGTCTGTATCATTCTGTATAGCAGTGACCTTTGGCACAAGACTGTGTGCCTGCAGGTTAATCATTTAGTCTGGGCTGGTGGGTTGGCTGAGCTGTTTGTAGGCTGGGGGAGGGAGGTCTCTTTCACCTGGGGGCCTTGCTGCTGGATGGGCTACACTTGCATTAGGCCGGAGGTCTGACTCATGTGGTAGATCTGGTGCTCGATAGGCTATGCTTGTGTTGGGCCAAAGGCCTGATTCACATGGCGGGCCTAGTTGCTGGATAGGCTGTGCTTGCAGTGGGCCAGAGGAGGTCTCATGCAGGAGGGAGGAGGTCTCAGGCAGGTGGGAGGAGGTCTCAGGTGGGCCAGAGGAGGTCTCACCATGGGCCAAAGGAGGTCTACCTTTTAACTTTTGGCTGGTTTTGTAACAATCTGTCTCTACTGAATGCTAAGTGATACAGATTTTAATACCAGAGTAATGACACCATCATTGTGACTGTACATATTGCCATGTGATTTTTGTCAATTTAGCACTGGTTGGTAGGATGAATTTAGAAAGGTTTGGAAAAGCACTAGGATGCTGGGAGCCAAGTCTGCTTTTAGTTTCTGGTGTGAGCTCAGAAACTCAGAATGGTGATAAAATTGGAGGATGAGAAGGATAGGTTCAGGATGTTTTAGTTGAGAGCAAGGACTCCATTGATGTTTGACTATAGTCTGTATGTGTTATGTTTTGGTAGAAAGTTTGTCTGCATTTTGCTCATATCCTGAGATTTTGTGAGACACTGAAATTAAGAGTGGTAGGATAATCTGGTGGAGGAAATTACAGTGTAGCCCAACAGGCTGTGTTGTAGGTACTGCTTGGAAGTTTTGACTAGTACGTCATTGAGAATCAAGAGCACAAGTGAGTGATTTAAAAGTTTTGAGTTTAATCACACTGGAAGCTTATGTAAACTTGGAGCTTGTATTTGCAGAAGGGGAGAGACTGAATTCTGAAAGATTAGACTAAAAACAAGGCAAGTAGGATAGAGGATGGACAACAGGAATGATGCCTTGAGGGAATATCAGAACCACGCATTCACAATGAAAGCGTAAGTGTTTGCTCTTAAAGAGGCACCCACGGCACCCTTGCACTTGCCAGGCAGGCACTTGTGCCACAGAGCTATCTCCCTGGCCCCTTTTTTTTAAACTTTTTTTTTTTTTGGGGGGGGGTGGAATTTGATTAAGAGTGCTCGATTACATAGTTACTCAGAGACATCTGCAACTCAATTCAAGGAGGCCTGGCTACTGCTCCAGTTGGCAGCAAACTGGCCTCACATGGTGCTGGTTTTATAGATACACAGACCACCAGAGTTGTGGGACCAAGAAAGCTCCCATGTAGATTACGGAAGAAGGCCTGCAAGGTCAGGCTATATACATCTGAGAGAGAAGTTCATGAAGCTCTGGGAATGAGCCAGAAGAATTATGGAGAACCTTGGAAGTTGAAGAAACAAGAAATATGAGACGTCTGAGGAAAGCAAAAGGAATGAGCAAAGCTCTCCTAAGAGATAATCCATACTTCCATCAGCTACAAAAGCTTTGAATTGCTTTTTATTATACATTGAAATTATTTCTTGGGACTTAATTAGAAGTAACCAGTATAGAATGCAATTAATTCTCTAGTTTTTGAAGATATGTTCCTAGTGATCCAGAAAGAATGAAAAATGGATATGTGGGGATGGCAGCAGGGAGGAACTGGCTGTCACTCATTTTCCATTTCTCTCTATAACAAAGCCTCACCAGTTTTATCAGGACAATAGTAAAATTCCTCATTTCTTAGAGGAACCTGTGCTAGCTGGTGGTTTAAATTAGAGATGAGAAATAGACAAAGCAGATTCCTGAGAGGTGGAAGTGCAGGTAGATAAGCTTCCCCCAGGCCTTTGGGCATTTTCATGTCCTGCCGCTTATTCCTCACTGGCAACTCTCTAGACATCGGCTCTTTCTAGGGAGACACGGAGAGCCTGGCCTTTCCCTTCACCCTGTCCAGTAAGACCTTGATATGGGTAGAACAGCATAGATGAAATAATGGGAAGATTTTTGACTAGAGTCTGATCCTGATGTGAGCCACTTGTAATAGGGCCAAATTATTTTATCTCCAAGTCTCTGTTTCTGCATTTGTTTATTGGAGATAATATCTTACCCAAAAGCTTTAATATTAAATAAGAAAACTAAGTGGAGTACAAAGTTCTAGTATTACTTTCCTTCTCATTTGTGTTGCTCAAGATATCTTTGGATATCAAGGTAACTAGGTCCAGGGAGATAGCTCAGTAGTGTAAGTGTTTTCCTGGCAAGCAGAAGCACAAGCACAAGGTCCTGAGTTCGATCCCTGGTACCACCAAAAAAAAAAAAAAAAAAAAAAAAAAAAAAAAGGAATAACTAGTTCTTGTTAGAATAGAAAGAATTCTTCTAATTCCTAAATATGTGTGAATACCTGAAATGAACAAACTTAGCATCTCTAGAAGGCATACATTTCCAGCTAGAGGATGTAGCTATAGAAATATATCAATATTCTACAAGTATCCTTTATTATGAGTATATTGCCTATAAGACATGTAACCTTAGACGAATTCTGTCCTCTCAATTCTATTTTCCTCGTCTGGAATATTTCCCACTCCAGAAATAGCAGATAATCTATGCAAAGTGCTTGGCACACTGCTGGGTACAAAGTGGTCAGTTCCACATGTTAGTGAGAATGATGAAAGGAACTTTGGAAATCCCACACTCTTAGAAAGGACAAGAAGAGACTGAAATGGTACCAACTAATACATAGCCTTTAAAGCCACATGAAACTCATCTGTCTTCTATGCCCTCACATGGTGGAAGGTGAGGGAACTTTCCAGGCTTCTTTATAAAGGCATTACTAATCCCATTCTCAGGACTGCTCCTTCCCTACCTCATTACTTCCCAAAGTCTCTGGTGACCTCTTACTAGTGCCACCTTTGGGCTAGGATTCCAACATTTAAAGTTTGGAGGACTGGGGAGATAATTCCACAGCACAAGTGCCTGCCTGGCAAGTGCAAGGTTGTGAGTTTGAACCCCCATTCTATAAAAAAAAAAAAAAAAAGGTTTGGGAGGTCGCAGACTCCCACATCTGAAATCACTAGAATGTAACATCTCGTAAAGAAGTAATCTATAGGATTAGGACATTCACAAGCTTGAATAGGGAAATCTTTGCCTTCAGCCTTTGCCAAACCTGTCACTTATGACAAAGCATCTCTATTGGTAGGACAAACCAGATCCTGCCACAGTACTGGACAACCATATTATCATAGTGGTCTACTGCAGCCAGGTCTCCTCCCACAGCAGTGGGTAATTATGCTGCTGGCACGAGGGAGTGGAGGTAGAGCATTATAAACTGGATCTAGAGCCAAGAGCTTCAGATCTCCAGAAGAGTGGCGTAGTCACTGCATTAACCACGCATGTCACATCATCACGCCTGTCAGTGGGGAAGGAAATGAGTCTGCTCTGTGCTCAAAAGGCTGCGACTTGGAAACACTGGTGAGCACTAAGACTACCACAAGGACACAGATAGAAAGGCAGGCCCTGAGCACAAAATGCTGCTTCACCACCATGCTGAGAAAGCACCTGCCTGTGTGTTTCCTCAGCTCTGATGTCAAGGTCAGCAAAGAAGACCTCCAACAAGGACATCTGCCCACCCTTCAGCAAGCAAGTCTGCAGTAGCAGATATCACCCAGCTATCCTCTAATTCAGTTTAATTCTATTACCACTCACCTGGAGACGGCCTCAGATCCCACAGGTTGAGGGCAGAGTCCTCTGTAGATGCCAGTTGCAAGCCCCAGGGAGTTTTCTCTGTATTTCTCCCTGGTTGGCTATGAGCCAGAGTTTGCATACTCTACTCTGTGGGTTCAATTTGTTTGCTTAAGCAGCTGTAGGACACAGGGAAGCACAGCTACTGGTTTATTTTACCGGATATCGCAAAGGACAAAGATCAAGAGACACGCAGGCCAAAATGCAGGGAGAGGATGCAGAGTTCCATGGTCTATCCCACATGCCATCCTCCTGGCACCTGCATGGCTCAGCTACAGGGTTCCCTGAGCTCTGTCCTTGTATACTTGTGTGGAGGTTCCTTCGTGTGGGTGGAGTTGAGGCAGGGACAACTGTATCAAAATGTCCCTGGGCACAAAGGGTGTGGTCTAGGGCTCATGGGCTGCTGTGGAACCCAGTGAAGTCTGTCTGCACCAGAGTTCTCCTGGCCTTGTTGTGTGCCCCTCCTCTGTCCAGGGTCTGAGGCGGGCCCCTCTGGAGTGAAGAGGGTCTTGTGACCTACTTAGGGCCAGCTAAAGATAGGAAGGCAGTAGAGTAGGGAAGGGGAGGTGAGTTTGTAGGACCTGCCTTGACAAAGAGAAATTCTAGTTTCTATGGCTTGCGTTTGGGAGGGAGTTATCAGCCAAGAACTGTGACAGAAACTGAAATGAGTATCATGTCAGAGCCACAACATGACCCTGCTGCCCTTAAATGTACTCGCTGTGTGAGATGCCAGCATTCATGACGCTTTCTGATTCCAGAAAATTTAAAATAAGACATAACTCTGATTCTCTCTCTCTGTCTCTCTGTCTCTCTCTGTCTCTCTCTGTATGTCTCTGTTTCTGTCTCTGTCTCTGTCTCTGTCTCTTTCTCTCTGCATGTGTGTGTGGCATGGTATTTAGGGATAGAGTTTTTCAGGAACTAATGACCAGATAAGGATGGCTTTGGAATCTGTGGACTTGCAACCTGAAATAATGCTCTTAGCTCAAATGAAAAACTGTGTATGGTTGATCCTAATAGCAATGAAATATTTCAGATATAACTTTTGGAGCTGAGATTCTGTTAAGAAACTTTAGATGACATATTCATTTATTCACAAAGCTCAAATTCTCATACAAGCATTACAGGAATTATTTCTTTAGGCAACAGTTTTTGTTTCTGTTTTGAGCCAGAGTCTCACTGTTTAGTTCAGCCAGGCCTTGAATTCACCTATGTTGCCCAGGCTGGCTTGAATTCATGGCATTCCTCCTGCCTCAGCCTTCCAAATGCTCAGATTACAAGTGTGCGCCACCATGCCCGGCTGGGCAACAGTTTTTATGCCCCCAGATGGATGATTCCTGTGCTGCTTTGGGGGTTGGTCCTTATGAATATCCTCCTTAAAATGCAGCTGGGTCCCTGGAGTACATAGTTTCTCCAGGCTGGAGCTGAGGATCACCCACTGGGAACAGCAGGCATCTCAGTACTTTGGTGTAAGCTGGGCCCACGAGAGGAATGCCCTTTGCTGCAGAGGAGGATGCATGGGCAGAATCCTGGGAACTGGAACATGGAAGTGACGAGGATTGGTCTTGTGGCCTTGTAGTTCTTGCACTTTACTTTTAAGGTGTTGTTTTGTGGGGATGGGGGGTTATGTATTTAGTACAGGGCCTCACTACACAATCAGACTCTAAGTGATCCTCCTGTTTACAGCCTCCCAAGTGCTGGGGCTATAGGCACGTGCCCATGCCCAGTCTCAATTGCTGTCTCAGCATGCCTCAAAGATGAGGATGGCGGGGCATGCCAGGGATTGAATCCTGGTCCCTGCATCTGCCTAAGCAGGTGCTTTAATCAGTTGAGATATCTGGCCAGCCAGTTCTTGCACTTTAACTGTACTAATTTGGCCTCTATGTCTGTTTCCTTGACTTTCAACTTTGGCTACTTGTGCTCCTGTGGTTCTGGCCTACACATGACCATGTGTCCTTCTTTGCCCTTGGGGATGGGCTGTACTCTTTCTTACCTGGAGACTGAACATACTCTTCTAGCTATAAGCCTACGCTCATTTAGTCATTTCCTTAGCCCTTCTGGACTTTTCTCAGTCTCAAGAAGGAGGGAAATTGGACATATTATCAAAACGTACTTATATTTGTCATATCCCCTTGAGTCATGGAGCATTTATTTTTTTCTTTTAAAAAGAACACTGACTGGGCCACAAAAGTGAACTCAAGGTTGGCCTGAACTGCACAGCAAGACCCTGTCTCATCTGAAGAATGGTTGAAAAGATGTGGTGTTTTTGTACCACGGAATATTACCCAGCTATAAAGAATGATAAACTACAAGACTTCATATATAAGTGGACGTGTCTTGAACATATAACTTATAAGTGAAATAAACCAGAACTACATGTGTAAATATCATATCATCTGCAAATATCATATCTAATATAATATTGAAATTATATTAGAAGCAGCTCATTTCTACAACACCAGAATAGTAGGCACTCTAAGCATGGTTTTAGTAGTACGCATTGCCATTTTCAGTGCCAAAAACCTTTTGGAGATTCCTGGGATCATTGTCTAATTCATCTTGTGCACATAAGTGCATGGTTTTGCCCCTGACAAGTTTCCTAACTTTTCTGCCTTCTGTCTCCTCATTGTTTAATCCTTAAGTTCTTGACTTCCATTCAGCTGTGTTATACCTTTCCATTTTTATTTCTTCTTTTGAGTTCTTACACTAGGGAGATGATATGGCAGCAAAAGGCACTGTGGTGAGCTTAACCTTTAAGAATAGGGGCAGTCAGCTGCAGACAAATGAGAAGGATGGGGTCAATTCTCCCACAGAACCCTTGAAGTGGGCCAGAATCCTTGCAGTGCTGTCCTGGGGAGGAATAAAATGGGCCTCAGATGAAAGTATAAACCAGACTCATCTCCTTCCCTCCCTGTAACAAGAGCAGGAATTTTTCTTTCTCCCACCTAGGAGATGTTTTTGACTTGTGTGAAGTAACCAGAATATAGACTCTGTGTCATGCGTTGGCCTTATGTTTCTTTTGTTTCTACTTTGTTTTCCATTCCTCTACAGCTCACTTTACCTCATTTTGGGATTTCTGTATACCAGGCACCATGTATGTTATATGAAGCTTGCACCTATAAACCTTATGCCTGGATGAATAATTTCCTGCCCCTCTTCCAAAGAAATGACTCCCGAAAGAAATCATAAGCCTCAGGTCAACAGCTGCAGTCTAGAACTGGGGTTAATGGTAGAGTGGGCTCTCTTAGCAATCTTCAACAACTTTGAGCAGTAGAGAATTAGATCTGTGTTACCAGGGTCTTAGCATGGCTTGGGTGACCTGTTTGCTTCTCCTCCTCCTACTGTTCAAATTTTAAAATTTACTGTATGGTGGGCCGGGCCTGGTGGCTCATGCCTGTAATCCCAGCATTTGGGAGGCTGAGGCAGGAGGATCAGTGTGAGCTCGAGACCATCCTGGGCTACAAAAGTGAGTTCAAGGCCAGCCTGAACTGCATAGTGAGACCCTGTCTCAAAACGACAAAAAAATAACAAAATAAAATAAAATAAAATTTACTGTATGGGCTGGGGAGCTAGCTCAGTGGAATAAGCACTTGCCTGGTTAGTGCAAGGTCCTGAGTTCAATCCCCAGTATCACAAAAAAGCAAAATAAAACATTAAATAGAAGGTGTTTCATGCCCACACTCTGCGCTCTGTGTAACTATTGTGAGGACAATATGCAATGTGTCAATTGTTTAAAAAAAAAGTAATGTTTATTGAAAGTGTTAATGTTTAATTGTTTGATCAATCTTATAGACCTATATCTATTAATCTGAACTGATCCAAAGATGAAAATAAGTAATACAACCATTGTTAAAATTTAAAATAAATAAATAAATAAATAAAATTTACTGTATGTTTAATGTGTTCTTTCAAGGTACCTATGTTCCCATGATATCACTTGAAGAAATAGATTCAGAGAGGTTGAGTAGTTCTCACAAATTATACAGTTAATATACAGTAGAGTCAAGATTCAAATATCAACATAGCTCTTTTGCCCTTGCTCTTAATATTTAAGCTTTAGGATCTTCTGTTTCAGGAAGAGCCTGAGCTTTGTGTCACTTATCCAGTGACCCTTGTCACTGTGTCCTTACTCTGCTCAACATATTTTCCACATATTTCTATTTCTTCGGTTTGCATCCTTTCATAATGTACCAGGAGAGGAAATTTCAACTCTGAAAACAAGTTCAAAGTCTAGTAAACATACCATTGATTTCCCTGACATGCAGCTATCCAGTAGCCAGAAGCGTCTTCATATATTTTGCCAAACTAAAAGGTTTTATTTGGCAAGATGGTCTCGAGTAAGGCAAAGTTAGAGAGGAAATTGCCTGGCCACCAAGGGAGCATTGCCCAAGTGCTCTGCAAAAGAACATCTACTATTTTTCTCTTTCAAGTTAAAACCTCTTCCCCTTTCTAGATGACAAATCACAAAATTGGTTTGCCCCAGATTACTGTGTCTCACCCTATCTATCATCACCTAAAGGTTGATACGAGATCAGGTCTACAGATTATCGCAAAGAAAAACGAGATAAGTTTTTCAAACACCCACATTCTTCAGTTTTCATGTCAATCACTGCTGCATTTATTCATCAAGAAATATTTTTTGAACACCAGCAGTTTACTAGGTCTTGCTCCAAATACAGGAGAGAGCGGCAAACAGAATAGGTTCCCTCTTTCTCTGCTGGATCTTGTATCCTGGGGCACACAAACACAGGTCAGGGACATGTACTGGGGACAAATACATCAGGGTTAGACCTAGGATGGAGCAGAAAGCCCTTGTCCACAAGATGGCCAAAGAAATCTAAGGCTGTGAGGGGCAGTTATAGTGTTCTTGGCAAACTACCAGCAAGCAAAACAGGCATTACCTCAGGAATAGGTTCAGTAAATCCAAGGAATAGCAGTTTCCAGGGTGACTGGTATAAACATAAAGAGAGGAGCCAGTCTGGAAGGTGGGGCATTATGGGAAAGCTAGTCCTCTCTGAGCCCTGGAAGTCCTAGTACAGATACGCAGTTTATTAGGAGGGATTTGGGGTCTGGAAGAGACAAGGACAGACTACAGATGTCACAGCACAGTATTAGAAGTCTCAGTCCTCTGTGGGTGGAGGTCGGATGGTAAATCAGGGAGACCACCTAGTATATAAGAGTAGTGGTCAAGATGGTTCCTGGTAGGGAACAGAGAGAACATACTGGATTTGGGACACCGGATAAGGGTTAAATCCTACAGAGAGTTAAGATCTGCTGGTGCATCTGATGTAAAGAAAGGGAATTCCAAGACAACAAGGTTTGTGGCCAGAGCAGCTGGAGCTCTTTGCTGAAGCTCCCCAGAAAGATCAGTCCTACAACAGGGAAAAGGGGTGAGTTTCCACACTTGAGATTCTGAGTGCTTTAGGACTTCCAGAGAAGGCTATGGACTATAGATTCCCAAAATGCATGGCCATCAGGAACCTCAGAATATGAGTTTTTTGCAAATGTAAATCTCAGGATAAAATAATCATGAATGCTGGGCGTAGTGGCACATTCCTGTAATCCCAGCACTTGGGAGGCTGAGGCAGAAGGATCAGTGCGAGTTCGAGACCAACCTGGGCTACAAAAGTGAGCTCAAGGCCATTCTGAACTGCATAACAAGACCCTGTCTCAAAATGACCAAAAAAAAAAAAAAAAAAAATCATGAATGTAGGGTGAATCCCAGAAGTAAAGAAGTCACAGATTAAAGCACCTGCAAGCAGGCACAGGGACCAGGTGTTCAATCCTGGGCCTGCAGTGCCAGCCCTGCCCCCAGGGCATGCTGAGATAGCAATTGAGACTGGGTGTGGTGGCGCTGTCCTTTGCTTTCCTGTAATCCCAGCTATTGGGAGGATGTACGCAGGTGGATCACTATGAGTCTGATCTAGTAGCTAGATCCTAAATACCCTGTAGACCCTTCCCTAAAATATAAAAAAAAGGAGGAGGAGGGGAAGAGGGAGATAGAGAGGGAGAGGGAGAGGAAGAGGAAGGGGAAGAAGGAGGATAGGAAGTGGAGGAGGAGGTGGAGGAGGTAGAGGAGGAGAAGTCAGAGAGAGACAGGAGAGGTCAAGTGCAGCTGGAGGCAGAGGCTAAAGCCACACATCTGTAGGTGGAGAACAGCAAGAATGAAACCCACCTGCAGGTGAGGTGGCCGGTATCTCCTCAGCCTATGGGAACACCATCCCTCTGGCATACAAATTTTAGACTTTTGGCCTTTGTGAGAAAACGTTCTTCTGCTTCATAGTGCACTCCCATGCCCTGTCTGTTTGAAGTACTTTTTTTTAAGGAAGCTGATTTGGACCATACTGTACCTCGCATGAGAAGCTCTGGTCTCATGAGGACATATAGGGCCAGCTGGGCTTGCTGAGGTTCAGAACCAAGAAGGGGAGGCTCAGCATGGCAGCTTGGCAGGTTTCTTTTTCCATCAGGCCCATGAAATGGGAAGACAGCAATCAGAAAAGCAAAGCAAAGCAAACAAAACAAAACAAAACAAAAGATCTTCCAAAGTAACCCTGACTGTACTTGCAGCTGCTTTTTTGAGGCTTTGGGGTGGATTGGCTGTTGCAAATTCTCTCATTCTTTTCCTTTGTCCATAATACACAAACCAATCCAATGATATCTTTACTGGCTTGTAAGGTATATCACATGTTTTGGTATTAACTTTATTGATTTTACATGCAATAAAATGCACTTGTTTACAGGGTTACTTCAGTGATTTTTGAGAAATGTGTATCAGTAGAACCGCAACCACATCCAAAATATAGGGGACTCCACTGTCCCTAAGATTCCTTGGGTCTTTTCTGCCCACTCTGTCCCTCTCTTGTTCCAAACAACAGCTTTTCTGTCTTCTGTCACTTTTCTGCTTTATGTGAGATGTTTCCCCTACGATTCACATGGTGGCACCCATAGAACGTGCCCTTGTGCCTAGCTTCTCCCACACAAGCTGTCCTCTATCTCCTGATAGGGGACTTGCAACCAGACAGCTGGTGCAAATGGCTTCTATGTGTCACTTCTCAGTCCTGCTTTAGTGACATCATGCTGGGGCTTGACAATGGCCATAATAGCGGGAGTTTAGCCTACCACAGCTTGTAGGTGCTGTCCAGAGAGCAGCAGATAAGTGATGCCCTTTAGCATTGGGCACAATTTCTGGACCACTTTCTTCCCCAGTTAGCAGATGATCACTTCTTGCTCTGCCCCTGTCCCCTGCCCTGCTCATACCCATTCTCTCATATTTCTCAACAGTCCTGGGACACATGGCCTTCTTGCCTCATCTAGCTGTCAGAGATGTCCCTGATAGATAGACTATGCCACTATCTTGACTGTAGAAGATGGGGGGATTTTCCACTGTCACTTTGTCATGAGGACAGGTATTGTGGGAGGGACTCTGAGTGGTTAGTCTAGAGCTGCGTATGCACCCGAGGGGTTTTCCGCAGGAAGTTGCCCCACCTTGCATCAAGGGTATATTATGTGCAGGCACAGGCTGGACTCAGTGTCACTCGTGGTGTGTACGGGAATGTTGCGGGAGAGAGGATGTTCCCTGATAGTGTGTGCTCAGCTCAAACCAGCTCAGTTCCCCCCATGATCCTTGAGTCCCTGTCATCTCTCTATTCTCTCTAGTGGCTTTAATGGGTGGACTTCACTGGAGGCCTCTGCTAAAGAGTGAAAAGGCAAAGCTGTCTATCTCCCCACCCCCATCCTTTTCCTCAAGCTTCAAAGTTCTGAAAACCCAGAGTTAAGCAAAGGGCCACTGTGCTCCAACTACCTACAAAAGGTTGTGCTACACTTTCTGCTGTGGTCTATTGTTCTGCATGTACATCTCTTTCAGGAGCTAACACCTGTCCCACAGCCCTTGCTGCCTCCACAGGGATAGAAGACATTCAGCAGCTTCTTGCAGACAGCTTTTTGAAGAATGCCATTGCACTATATTCACTGTTATCCCCATGTCCCCTTGTGGTGTCAACTGTGAGTCCCTGGAGGCTTCTGTGTATCTCCTGTGTACAAGGAACCAGAGCCAATTCACTGTGGTGCTCTTGTAAAAACCCAAACCCATGGATTCTGGCTTCCAATTCTAGTGCCATTAGTGATTTGTCTTACAATAGTGCAAGTCACAATACACATTACACAAAGAGTGTAAAAGGAAAACCTAAGCAGCAGCTGGGGAATAATGCACTTGCCAGTGATAGAGAACACTGTGTGCTCTCTCTTGGGGCTTGTGGTTAAGACGGCACTGGGGACTTTTGACCTGAACAGATCAGCACCCACAGTCTCTTTCACTTCCAGTCTATCCATTGCCTCGTGATCTTGAGCAATGCTGTGATCTTTCACTCTTAGGTGGAAAAGACCAAGGTGCTAAACTCCTAGAAACTGAGAGTGATTTTAAGATTAGTTCTCATGGCTCTGGTTAGTCTTGGCACGTTACCTCAAGAGCCATAGGATGTGGCCACACAATGACAAGGCATTGACAGTGGCATGTGAATTGCTGGTGGTTAGGGTCTGGCCTGTTTGTTAGAAAGTTCTCCCTGAATGAACTGGGGTCTGCTGGAGCTCCATTCCTTCTGTGTTTGTCTCATCATCTAGCATAGTTCCTGGCCTACAGGAACCCACAGAGACCTTTAGGGGAACTGAGAGCAAAGCTCTTTTTTTTCTACATGATGGCTCTTCGTAGTCTAAAGGTAGCATCTGAAGCTGACTTCAAAGCTTCTCATTTGGGGAATAAGAACATGCATCTCCAGGATCCTTTGTAATGAGCATGGTCTCAACTGCTGGACCACTTAGATTTTGGAGAGTAGCTCATATCATCAGGCCTAGAATCTGCTTATTTTCTGATTAAGAAATAGATTGACAGTCCCTAGTGGCCATAGGATAGCTGCTCTAATGTGGCGCCCTCAGTGTCCATAGATGTACTTGACTCAGCACTACATGCCTGTGGTTCCTGAGAGCCTGAAACATTCTGGGCCCTCTACTGCTCTTTCAGCCTCAGCTTGAAACCTATACTGCTTGAAAGCCTTGGCAATGCTTTGAGTAACTTTTCCTTTCATCCTGGTGAAGTCCCAGCAAGCCAGATAGCTTCTTTGTGTGTGCTGCACTGCAGCTGTCCAGCATTGCTGAAGGTGACAGCTTTTGTGACACATTTTCATGTCCAGTTGGTGATCCCAGAGTACCCATTCCCCATAGTTTTGTTTGCTCTTTCCTTCTTTCATCACTGACTCATGTATACTCCCACTGTATGTGTCTAGAGTGTCCCCAGCCTTGCTGGCCTCTTGCTTGTGGACATTCCTGAAATGAGGAGACTCAGGCTGTTGTCATCTGTCTCCTGGCCTGTGGCTTTAGGATGGCTTCGGGTCTGACGGTGATCCCTTACTCAGGTGGCAGGAGACTATATATATATATATATATATATATATATATATATATATATATATCTTTTAAAAGACACCTTGGAGAATTATTCACATTGGGTCACTGTGACCTAAGGATATTCTGAGAGGACAGAAAGATCCACTGGAATTTCATCCTTTTAACTATTTAGCTAAATGTGATGCTGAAAGCATATGGGTCAGTGAGGGTATTTCTGAGAACTCTCTTGATCCAAAGTCATGCTGCTGTCCTCACTCCTCACAGTCGGTACCTGGTTCTGATTCCCACAGGTTTCCTCTTTCCACTGAAGCCCCTTTAGCATGTGGATATTGTGTATTCAAGTGACTTCTACTTGAGGTGCATGGATTTTGACATGCTGGCCACATTACAGCAAAAACTATGGCAAGCTAAACTTAAGCACTAGAAATTTTTCTATAAGATTCATCTTACTTCATGGGACAGAGTCAGCACGTACAATCTCTAGGCCTGATAGATCTCTAGGCCTAAAATTTTTACTAACAAATGTTCCTTGTTAATAAGGGAGAGATCACCCCAAGGTGACTTATTTATAGAATCCTCTAAGAATGCTTAAAGTACAGGTTACTTTTCTGAAAATGCATATATAGCACACAGAACCTAAGATGATATAGTTCTTGGCAATTCTCACCATACAAAGCATGGAATTTCTGCACATAGTGGATATCCTGAAGAATAAGCCTTAATACTATTAATATTAATATTAACATTAGTTTTGAGGCTACTACTATAAAAACTTACCAGGATCAACACAGAGAACAAGACAAAACTTTTGAAATAGAAAGTGACAAGATACAAAAGCAAAATGCAACCTCAGACCTCCTACCTACCCAGCACAAGTCCAGGAGACAAGATAAAGGAAAATAGAAGACATACACATTTCTGAAATAATAGCAACTAAAGTAAAAAAACAAAAAAACAAAACAAAACAAATCAGTGAGGCTATAGAAGGAGTCAGATAAATAATCTTTCAGGTAAAAAAATCACCATTTTTAAAGGAAACGCTCAGCAATGCTAGAATAGCAATAGATTTAAAAAGTAGATGATGATAGAAAGAGGATGGAAACCATGAATGACTAATATAAAAGAGAAATGGAATGCATCAAACAGATTGAAGCATCTATCTAGAAAATTAAAAAATCCAAATTGGTAAAACTGGCAAAATGATTTGAACAAAACAAAACCAGACTTTTGGAACTTGAAAACAGGATTGTGGTTAGCAATCAGAAAAGGACAGATCTCTTGAAAAACAAAACAAAGAAACAAACAAAAAACCCAAAAGGTTTGGAAATAACAATTCAACAGTTGCAAGACAATTCAAAGAAAAATAATATAAGAATAATTAATGCTAATGACAAAGCAGAGTCAACACAAATGACATTAAAAAACTAATTGCAGAAGTAATATAAGAAAATTTCCCAAGCATAGCAAAGGAATCTGACACACAGATAAGTAGTCACATAGAACTAAAATTAGCCAAGGCCAGCCAGATAGCTCAGCAGATTAAAACACCTGCTTAGGCAGATGCAGGGACTGGGGTTTGATCCTTGGGGTGCCATGCTGGCCCTGCCCCTGAGGTGTGCTAAGATGGCAATTACTCTCAGACATAATAATCAAGATCCCAGAAATTTAGCAAAAGAACAGAATATTAAAAGCTGTTAGAGAAAAGAACCAGATCATCTATGAAGAAAAGCCTGTCAGAATCGTGGCAGATTTCTCAACACAAACCATCATGTAAAGAAGTACTTGGATTGTTATCTTCATAGTAGTTTTTCAGTGTACAAGATGCAGACATCATATTTTTTCCAAACACTATTAGCACAAATCTTTCTTCTCATTGAGCTAATAGAAAGCAGCTGTATATATAATCCAATAGTCCATAATAGTAGTGGGTTATCAGCAGAACTGGCAATGTTGGGAGCTGTTGACTTGAGCCTTTTACAGCTCAGCATATTAATATGGCTTTACTTTTTATACCTCATGATTAGAATTTTCTGTTGGATGGTTAAGACCAAGATAAAGCAAGACCTAAATAACAAAAAAATATAACTTTTGTTTCTGACAAGATAAGTCAAATCCCCTCAGGAGTTCCCTGAAACCACGTACAGCACCTTGTGGATCTTTTGTCAGTTTCAGCCATCTGATTGAGTCATGGCCATTGTTTGACCAATTTGCTCTTTGTGAAAGCCTGAGAGAATATTTTCTCTCTAGGTGACTCTCCTTAGGCACACTATACATGATTGATCCTTTTCCTCTGTAGCCCCATAATCTCTCTGAACAGAAAATTTGGTATACCACTGAGTTATAGGGTATAACAGTACAGGTTCTCTTATGTCCTGTGTCCTCACTGACCTTGAAGAGCTTGGGCCATCATATTGGATATCCTTCTAGCGCTTCTTTTTCTAATTTTTTGATCTGAAAACTTAAGTTGTTAATCCTCCAGAAGAGAAGCTTAATGATATTATTACCTTATAACACAGGCACCGGAACTTAACAGCATTATCTTTCTGAATATCAAATGCCTTAGACATAACATGGAACTGGAATTTTCCATCATTCATTGATAGTCTAATAAATCCCTATAGAATATGAAAGAAAAAATTGTGTTGCAATGTGCTAATTATTGTAAATGTTCTACTAGCTTGTTTTGAAACTCTCATTGTTATTTCTTTCTCATTAAAATTAATAAAATTTAAAAAAACAAAATGAAATAAAGTATATAAAATTGAAAAAAAAAGAATCCCTTGGAGCAAAGTATTAGAAGTCATGAAAGAAAACAACTTCCAGCCCAGATTGATATACCCTGCAGAACTACCTTTCAAAATTAGTGGAGAAATGAGATACATCTATGACCAAGAACAACTAAAGAAATTCATAACACTGAAACAAACTCTACAAAGAGTACTAAAAGATATTCTAGAAAGAGATAAAAGTGATCACAATTCCAAGAACAGCATCAGAAAGAAACCACCAGGCAGGACAAGCAATTAAACATAGGGAAATATCAGAGAATAAACAGCAGGAAATTATTATGAAAAAGATAAGCCAATACATTTCAGTCATAACCATCACTGTAAATTGCCTTCATTTTCACAAATCAAAAGGAATAGACAGGCAGAATGAATCAAGAAATAAGAACCAACAATGTGTTTTATATAAGAAATGCATTTAACTCGAAAAGAAGCCAAGAGACTGAAAATCAAAGGATAGAAAATAAAACTCCATGCAATAGGAATCCAGAAATAAGGAGGGGTAGCTGTTCTGTTTGAAGAAAATGTAAACCTTGAAAAATGAATGCTCAAAACAGATAAAGAGGATCACTACATGCTTGTAAGGATAAAACTTCCAGAGGAAGTCATAACAATCATAAATACATGTGCACCAAATATGAGAGCATGAATCTACATAAGACTGTGGTAGTTGATACATTGTGTCAACTTGAGGAATCTTGGCTGGATGGGCTTGGCTGATTCTGGGCTGTGGCGGACTCATCCAGCAGGATGAGGAGGGCCTGCCTGGGATGTGATTGGTTCCACTCTAGGGCCAAACAGGCCACCCCAGAGTGACTCAGCACAAAAAGTGTATAAAAAGATTTGAGGAAGACTTTGTGTGAGCAGTCCAGCCTGGCCTTGCCCTGGCTGCTTCCTGCCTGGCCCAGCCCTGCCTCTTGGAGAAGTCCTTAACTTTGGAGGAGCTTCATCTTTGCAGCCAGGCCACTTTGGAGGAGCTCTGTGCTGGCACAGAATTTGGCAGAGAGAGGCTTGATGGATGCCACAGCTATTGTTCCTCCTCTAGTCTTCATTGTTTTCTGTCACCTTGGAGCCAGGGGAGTATGGGCTGAAACTTCCACAAACTATGAGCTAAATAAGCCTTTCCTTCCTTCATTTCAAATTTCGGGTATTTGACCCAGTAATGAGTTAAGCGTAACTAAGACAAAGATATATATTAATAGATATAGAAATCAAGTAAGCAATAACACAATTGTAATTAGGGACATTAGTACTCCATTGTCACAGAGACTTAGATCCGAGGTAATAAAATCAACAATGAAATATTATAATTGAGCCAACCTTTTGAACAAATAAATTTAGTAGATGTTTATAGTGTTTCACCCAAAACCATCAAAATAAACATACTTCTAAGGTGTACATGGGACATTCTCTAAAGTAGACCATATACTAGTCAGTAGAACATGCATAAGTATATGCAAGGGAATTGAAGGTATTCCACACATATTATCTGATCATAGTGCAATGAAACTGGAAACTGATGATAAAAGAAACCACAAAAACTCTATAAATAGGGCCAGGGAGATAGCTTAGCAGCTTAAGTACTTGCCTGACAAGCAAAAGGCCCTGAATTTGATTCCTGGTACCACAACAAAACAAAACAAAGCAAAACAAAACAAAGCAAAACCCTGCATGGATAACATGGAAGTTAACTCTCTCCTAAATAACCAAGGGATCACAGATAAAACTGAACAAGAAATTCAACAATATCTACAATCAAATGAAAATGCAAATACACCACATGAGATACTTGGGACACAATTAAAGCAGTCCAAAGAGGGAAACGTATAGGGATGAATTCTCATACCAAAAAACAGAATGAGCACAGCTAAAAAAATCTACTGCTGCATCTCAAATGAAGAGCAGTGAGTTAAGCCAAAGGCCATGCAAGGGAGGAAATTATGAAGATCAGAGAAGAAAATAACATAATAGAGACAGAGAAAACAACACAAAGAATTAATGAGTTAAAAAGTTCTTCAAGGCAATAAATAATATTGATAAAGTTCTAGTGAAACTTATGAAAAAGGAAAGAAAAACCTAAAATTCATACGATTAGGAAGGAAAAAAGGCCCAGCAGGATGGCTCAGTGGTCTAAAGCAACTGCAGGCAGCTGCAGGGACCACGGTTTGATCCCCGGCACCACATGCTGCGCCAGCCCTGCCCTCAGGGCAGGCTGAGCTAGCCATAAAAATAAATAAACAAACAAAAGGAAGGAAAAAAGGTGAAATCACCACAAAGCCTACGGAAATACAAAAGATCATCAATACATATTCAAAAATCTTTATTTACATAGGACAGAAAGCACAGGAGAAATGGAGAGATTCCTAGAAACCTAGGAATTACCAAGGCTAAATTGAGAAGATATACAAATTCTAAATAATCCAATATTAGTTAATGAAATGAATACACAGTCAAAAGCTTTCTAACAAAGAAAAGCCCACATCCTGATGGATTCACAGCTGAATTCTACAATAAATTTAGAGAAGATTTAATGCCAGTACTCTTCATATTCTTTAATGAAATTGAAAGGTACGGAATCATCCCTAACTTATTCCTGGAGGCAAGTATTAACCTGATACAAAAGCTAGAGAAAGACCCAGCCAATAAAGAGAAAAACAGGCCAATCTCCCTAATCAACACAGGTGTTCTCCTTAATGAACATAAAATATTCAAACATACTAGCAAACAGGGGCCTTTTTTGTATTTTAGGAAAGGGTCTACAGAGTGTTCAGGGTCTCACTACTAGATTGGACTCATAGTGATCTGTCTGTTGACAGCTTACCAAGAGCTGGGATTGCAGGCACATGCCACCATACCCAGTCTAATACTAGTAAACAGAATGCAACAAATCATCATAAAGATTATATACCATGACCCAATTTGATTGGATGGACAGTGCAACAAATGTAATTCGATAAATGTAATGCACTGTATCAACAGAACCAAAGATTAAGAATCACAAGACCATCTCATATGTGTACAGAAAGTTTTTCATAAAGTCCCACACTTATTCATGATAAAAACCCCACAGAAAATTGGAATAGATGATCTTTACCTCAATCTGATAAAAGCTATCTATGGCAAGCCAACATCACACTAAATGGCCAAAATCTAAAATCTTTCACTCTAAACTCAGGAAGAAGGCAAGGATGTCCATGTCACCACTTCTATTCAGTGCAGTCTGGAAAAATTAGCCAGAGCAATTAGGCAAGAGAAAGAAATAGAAGAAATAAGGACAGGAAAGGAAAAATCAAAATTATCATTATTCACAGATGTCATGATACTCTATATAGAAGGCTCCAAAAACTCCACCAACCAAAAGACTTCCAGATTTAACAAGTAAATTTAGAGGCATATTTAGATACAAGATCAACACTCAAAAAGCAATAGCATTCTTGTAGTAAACAACAAACTCACTGAGAGAGAAATTAGGAAAATCACACCTTTCTGAATGGCATCCAAAAAAAAAAAAAAAAAAAAAAAAAAAAAACAAATGAAATATCTAGGGCTTAACCTAACAAAAGGAATAAAACATTGTTAATTTCACTACTCCTAAAAAGGAGATCAAAGAGAAAATGGAAAGATCACCCTTTTTTTGTGGATAGGAAGAATGAACATTGTGAAATATTCCCCAAAGTATTTCAAGTCATGAAAGTAAACAACTCCCAAAGCTGCTGTACAGATTCAATGCAATCCTGATCAAAATACCATTAACATACCTCGCAGAACTAGAGAAAACATTCTTAAAATTCATTTGAAACCAGAAGAAACCTAGAATAACAAAGGCAGTCCTGGGCAGCAATAAAAAGGCAAGAGGCGTCACGATCTCGGACTTGAAATTATGCTACAAAGCTACTGTGATAAATTCAGCATGGTACTGGTAAAGAATAGACACGAGGATCAGTGGAGCAGATAAGAGCATACAGATACAACTAACAATAAACTTGGCTACCTTATCTTTGATAAAGGGGACAAAGATGTTCACTGGAAGACAGATAACTTCTTTAATAAATGGTGCTGGAAAAATAGGATTTCCACATGCCTAAGACTAAAACTAAGCCCATGTCTACCACCATATACTAAACTCAAGTCAAAAGGGGTCAAAGATCTAAGCACTAATACAAAAATCCTAAAGCTACTAGAAGAGAAAGAAGGTAGAAATCTTGAAGACATAGGGATGGGCAGAGAGTTCATGAAAAAAACATAACTGCATGAGAAGTGCTTCAAAAAATCAACAAATAGGATCTCATCCTAGTAAAAAGGTTTCGCACATCAGAAAAAAAAATCACGAATCGAGTGAAAAGAAAACATATAGAGTTGGAAAAATTTGAACCCATTGTCTCTCAGACAAAGGACTTCTATCTAGAACTTATAAAGAGCTAAACAAAAATAAAGTACACCAGATTCAAAGATCCAATTCAAAAATGAGCATCTGAAATGAATAAGCTTTTGTGATATGGAAAAATACAAATGGCAAATAAGCATATGAAAAAATGTTCACCATGATTGGTCATTCAAGAGAACCAAGGGGCCCAGCGGGATGGTTCAGTGGTCTAAAGCGCCTTCTTAGGAAAGCTTAGGCAGGTGCAGGGACCGCGGTTCAATCCCCGGCACCACATGCTGCGCCAGCCCTGCCCTCAGGGCAGGCTGAGCTGGCCATAAAAATAAATAAATAAACAAATGAAAGTTCTGAAACAAGAAAAAAAATAATTTTTTTTTAAAAAGAGATGTAAATTAAAACAACACTGAGCTTTCAACTCACCCCAGAAACAACAGCTATAATCAGGAAACGCCAGTAACAAATGCTAGTGGGCTTGTGAGGAAAAGGAACCCTTTTCCACTGTTGGTGGGAGTGTAGACGAGTACTACTGGAAATCACTGTAGAAATTCCTCAAAAATGCTAGGAAACTAGGAATAGAGGTCTCATTGGACCCAGCTATTTCCTCCTGGGTATTTTTCCAGAAAAATTAAAAGTATCATACTTCAGAGATATATGTGCCCTCATGTTTATAGCAGCACAATTTGTAATAGCTAAATCTTGGAAACAACTCTAATGCCCATCACCGAGGAATGCTAGAAAAGATGTGGTATTTTTCTATATTGGTGTAGTACTCTGTTATAAATAAGTATAAACTTGAGGCTTTTACAGATAGGTAAATAGATGCAACTTAAGACCATACTAATGAGTGAAATAAGTTGGATTCACACATAAAAGCATCATTGTGTCCCCCTAATGTAAGAAACTCAAAGAGTAAATAAGATACAAAAGGTACAATAGATCTTGTGAAAGGGGAGGAAACTCTACAAAAGGAGAGAAAACTGAGATGGTGGCAAGAAGGAAAGTAAAGGAATATATTATAAAATAATGTAATGATATACATATATATGCACACAGATATACACATAAGGTAGCTAATATAATTATACTATTTACTTCTCTAATTTCATTAAAATGTGGTTTGCATGTGTATTGTTTATTTTTTCATGACTATATATTATAATCTGAACAAATACCTTGAAGATACCAATATGTAATATATTAACAATTGTTGATCTCCTATTCTTATGGTTTGAAGTTCTATATCATTGTTTTTGTTTATTCTCTTTAAGATAAAAATTTTTAAGAAGCATGGAGTTGCTTACCGATTATCAGAGTGTTAGACTCTACTTGATGCATCAAAGAAAATGTTAATATATTATTTTTTAAAAGTAGTGTGTTTATAGAAGAGTAAACTTCAATGATTAATTGTCCTAAGAAGTGTCAGGGTAAAACTAACTAAAAGACAAACTATTGCTCACTTCGGCAGCACATATACTAAAACTGGAACGATACAGAGAAGATTAGCATGGCCCCTGCGCAAGGATGACACGCAAATTCGTGAAGCATTCCATATTTTTATGCAATTGCAGAACATTTGACTGTGTATGCATCTGCTTCCTCTTAGTCCAAAGAGAATTTTCTTTTCCTTTCTTCTTTTTTTTTTTTTCTTTTTTTTCTTCTTAGCAACATCAATAGGGAGGTAGGTTGTGCCCATACACTGTGCTCTGTAGAACTATTGTGAGGACAATATGCAATGTGTCAACTTTTAAAAAAAAGAAAGGGGAAAAGAAAAAAAACAGTAATGTTGATTGAATATGTTAATGTTTAATTGTTTGATCAATCTTATATACCTATACCTATTAACCTAAACTGATCTGATGATGAAAATATGTAATATAACCATTGTTAAATTTATACAATAAAAATATTAAATCATAAAAAAAGACAAACTACAGGTTTTGAAGCCACCATCAGAGGGAACTGGGGCTTTGAACAGTGTCAAGTTTGCACTTGTAACTGACACGGAGGAGGACAAGGATGCTCGGATGGAGTGTGATCCTGTGCACCACAGCACAGGCAAAGCTGTGCCGGGACCCAGGTGGTGTCCACTTGGCGGTGCTTGGGCCCTGGTGAGGGTTTTCTGAGTGGAGTTAGAAGGTGTGGCAGTGCTTTGCTGCCCCCACCTGAAGCTCTCGGCCTTCTCCTTGTCTTACGTGGTAGACCACAGCTCATTCAGGTTGGATTCCACTCTCTCCCACTCAGCTACTGCACCTAAGCCTAAATGTGTCCAGAAAAAGACAGCAAGTGGTGACAGTGACCCTCTCCGAGTGTTCCTGCAGTTGCCCTCACTGCTGGACCTCCAGGCCCGGCCTTTTCCCTAAGGATTAGTTTCATTCCTTGCCCTCTCTTCTGAAAATTGTGATGCCCATTTTTTGGTCTTCATGTGAAGCCGATGCCCTGGCTCCTGCTTTGGGGAGGAGGTCAGAACTTTCAGAGTGGCATCACTCAGCCCTCAGCACCGTGGTCTCCCACCCCCTGGCTGCTGAAGCTGTGGACTCAGCCTTCCCCTTACAGGTGGCTTACACACAGCCTGTCTCCAGAGGATGAGGTGCTCTAAGTTTCCTTGGGTTTGGAGCAAACTCCCCTCCCTTCTCCTTCCCACGGGCACCAGCATCTCTGCTTGGCTCCTCCGTTTCCCACTGTGGGAACCCTTCTGATGATGTCTCCTGCCTTCAAATACCTGCCCTACTCCAGTGTTAGCTCTCGTTGCTACCTGTTCCTTTGCTTCCCCTCTGGCACACTCCTTGGGGAGTCCCTTTATTTCTTTCCCAGCCAGCTTGGTTCCCACAACACTGCACAAAAACTGGGTCAAGATCGCAGCAATCTCTGGACTGCTAGCTCCAGGGACTGCTGTTCACCTTCGTATGGCCTAGACTGTGGCAGCGCTGACCTTAGTTTATTGTTTCTTCCTGGGCACGGTACTCTTGTTGGTCCACACCTCGCCTTTGCCGATCATGTTCACCTGTGATCTGCTCTGGGATAGTTTCTGAAGTATCTTCCATGTTTCAAGTTTGTAACTGCCTTCCTGACCCCACCTCCACCGGACTGTCCTGGAGGGTTTCCTGGTGTTCTGCGGCCTTACCTCTCTTTTCTCTTGTCCAGCCTGCCAGTAAACCTTCCTGCTAAGTGTGGCCCCCTTATCCATGGATGGCATTTCCATTTCAACTTGCTCCATTCTCAACACTACTGGAGAGTGATCCCCTTTTAACTTAAGTCAGAAAACGTGACTAAAACCCTCTGGTGTCTGCGTACTGCCTTGGAGGAGAAGGTGACACCACGATGAGGGGGGCGAGGCTCCAGAACCAGGTGCCAGCTTTCTTCTGTCTTCATTCTCAGCTCACCCCAGCCTGAGCCCTGTCCTCTGGGCCTGCTAGGAAGGAGCCCCCCTCAAGGACACTGCCTTTGCCTTCCTCTGTCCTGAGGATGGATCCCATCTTCTAAAGGAATGCGTGGCTCCCTCCCTCCCCTCTCTCCACCTTTCTTTAAATGCAACCCTCTCAGGGAATCCTTTTCTGTTCATTCAGATTAAAATTACACTGCCTCTCCAGTCCCAGCTGGATTTCCTCTTCAGCGGCTTTGCCATTTGCCATTCCAGGTATGTTTTTTTTAATTCTGTTTGTAGTCTCTCACGACCTTCGACCTTCGTGTAAATTTATGAGGCCAGGGATTTTATGTTTCATTCATTGCTATATTCGTGGTGCCTGGAGCAGTGTCCTGGCATTGTACACATGTAATAGGTGTTTGCTGAAGAAATGATTGGAGGAGGGTGTCAGGAAATCAATGGAGTAGGGTGCCGTGAGGACCTAGAAGACCTAGGCTTTATTTTTTGGATCTATGACTCTTTGTTTACCTATGGTGCAACAAATCACTGAACATCTTCGTGTGCTTGGTTCTTCCTATATTAGCATAAGGGTAAGAATATCTATTTTATCAACATCATGGGTTAGGAGTAAATAAAATGATGCACATGGAATTTTAACTAAACATAGACCTTGTCAGTGCCACTGAGAATCCTAAGAAACAGGAGAGAGTGGATGTGCGTGTGTTTTCCACCCAGGGACAATATGGGGCTTTTCTCGGGGGATTTGTAGCTTGACTAATGCTTACTGGTGTTTCCAGTTTTCTTTGCTTTTAAAAACAGTAAATGATTGGTTGATCACAAAGATCATTTGGTGTTATATGGAGCTTTACAAAGAACTTTATGATTATTCTAATTAGCTTGTCATTTCCAAGAAGAATTATGAATATTCCGTAGACTAATAATTCTGAAACAAAGAAAATTCATCTAAAATTGAAGTTATGAAGTGACCTAGTTACACAAGCCTACCTTCCTCCCTCCACCTTAGTCATTACCTTTACTTGATGTGAAGTGTGTGCTGGAGGAATAAAACTTGTGGTGAGCAGCTCACCACACCAGCCCCCAGGAGGGTGCAGAGCGCGCAAGCACTCTGAGAAGGAGCTGCACAGTGAGGGGGAAGACGCTGGAGGAGAGACACCTCTGAGTGCCACCGCACCTGTCCTGCACAATCCATGCAGTGAGGTTTTATGTCTTTGCCCTGATGTCAGGAAACCGAAGACTTCAAGAATCTGAAATTTAAGAGACAAATTCTTTGGCCTCTCATTTTTGGATTGGAGCAGAGATCTACTTCCTCCTGGGTAAGTTTTTGTTTTGTCTGGAAATTTAGAAACACTACATTTCTATTGTTGTTACAAATTGTGTACTTTGAAGGCAAAAGAATTTTGTAAAAGTTTATATTGTTGAGTCTTACATAGATTGAATACTTATATTCCTTTGGTCATGTCATGGAGAGAGGGAAAAGAAACACTTCAGCTGAATCTGTTGTGTGTCATGTGCTATGCTAAATGCTTCAAGCATGTCATTTTATGTCATTCCAAGGACAATAGTACTTTAAAGAGCTAGTCAGTGTGTGACAGTGGAGTAAACTGAGTTCATAGTGTTCAAGTTCTAGTCTATCTGGATTTTTCCTCACACAGACATTCATTGACTGTGATCTTTAATACACTTGAGGCCAGACATTGCTAAGAACTATGGGAACATCTGTGAAGACAGACAATATAACCATCTTCGGAGGAGCAACGATCTCTTTTACAACTGCAAACCAAACACCAGAGTCCTCATCCTGGGGCTGCAGCTGCAGTAGAGCTGGGTGCTGGATGGTCCCTGGATTCAGAAAAGCAGTGAAGACTTGAGTAGAGGGAGAGAAGAGCCCAAGAGGGCTCATAAACATCCTGGGCAGGCAGGAGTGTGAATAGGGTGAGCCTGGAGCCAGCTACGTGGGATGGACCAATCCATCTGAGGACACAAATCCACAGCCCACTTACGGGTCTGTTCAAAAGAATGCATGATATGGTATCTCATCAGAAGATGTTCTCTGAACACCTTCTTCCAAGTGAAAGTGACCAGTGGGGGGGATCATTTCACTCTTGGGGGTAATGTATTTCTGTTACTCCCTTTATAAGAGACAGCAGAATTATTTGCTTTAATCTTGCATGGTGTTTTGTGAACCTTCACTGACCTGGAGATCTTTTACCTAATAATATATTCTTCTAAGATAAACAGAGAAAGAGGAAATGAGCAGAAAAAAGACTACAGCCAAAATAGAGACCGCAAGCCCAAGTCTTGGTCCTGCGTTCTCTCCCAGGGGACACCCTCAGGTGCACCTTCGGATATGCTGCACCTATTTTGGGCACAGTTCTGATAAATAAGGCTGTCTGATTTCCCAGCACAAAGCCTTTAGAAGCAGAAGATTAGGAGTGGCGATGTCAGCAACCGTGGTCAGACAAGGCAGGAGCAGTGCACAGGCAGTAGACCCAGGGGTGCTGCCAGAGACTACCCCAAATCCAGTGCGGGTGACCCCCCCCCCCCCGCCATGGCCTCTATATACAAAGTCAGCGGCTTTGAAGGCTGCAGCAGGGACACTAGAGATTTGCTGATCACAAGAAGAGCAGACGCCCAAACAGCAGCCAAGAAGGCCTGCCAGGGGCTGGGCCCTGGGATTTGCCTAGGGGACCTGGAACCACATCATGCCTTAGAGCAGCACTTTCAACTCCTCACGCCTCTCCTTGTAAAATGCTTAAAATGATCAGTCTCTGTTGACAGTTAACTGGAATAGGCTTCCCTAAGCCCAAAGTTTATTGTGGCTGTGGTACTACGTAAGCCCCACCAAGCCTGCAGGGTACTACCCAGAGCTCAGGGAGCTCTGGTGAGGCACAGATTTCACAGTCCTTTTTTATTAGTGTATGTCAGCAATACTGCATCATTATATTCATTCTGGAAGACTGACACATATATATTGCGCATCTCGATCCTATGAGATCTCATTGTCCTCTTTAACCTCCCCCAGCTCGATCCTCTTCATCTCCAAGTCTATCTTTCTATTTTCATCTCTCCTTTGTTTTACTCTTTTATTTATTTGTATTTTGGGTTTCTCATATAAGAAAAAACTATATACTGTCTAACTTTCCAGCTGGACAAGACCCTGGGAGGCATAAAAGCTCATCACAGCAAACAGACATGCTGCTAGGTAGAGGTCTGCCATGTCTCTCAGGGAAGCTTCTGTGGCAACCTCTGCCTTTTCTTGGCCCCCTTCTCAGTGGGGCTGAAGGTATAAGGTCTCATCCTTCCTGTTTATACTCTGCTCTGCTCTACCCCACTCTGAACTGCACTGGGCTTGGAGATCCTGCTTCACAAGTTAGCTGCCCTGAGCAGGCTTTCTAGCCCGTTCCTCCCTGGGTACTGTGTGCCAGGTGACACTTCAGCCCAGGGCACCGGGGACGAGCCCTGCAGGTGTTTACTGCCACCTCTAGCACTCGCCATTTGACATCACCAAGAGATCTTGGAAGGCTGGGAAGCCCAGGCAGCCTTCCTGTAGGTGTTGACCCCACAAGCAAAGTGATACAGCCATTAGTGCTAGGTGGGGATCACAGTCATGTGGTATAAACTTGGCTCCCTGCCGTAGAAGTGGGGCCTCTTTCCTCTTCAGACCATGTCAACAGCTGCCCGTGGCAACAGGTGAAACCAGCCAGCCTCTCTGTCATCATCAACCTTTTTCATTTCTATAGCAGCTTGAATGTCAGTAGTCCCTTTCCTATCAGACAGTATGAGGTCATGAGTCAACGCATCTGAGTCACCTAGCAAGGCCATGCTCCTTTGGAGGCCCCAGGCCCTTTGTCTGGCTGCCTCTTGGGTTAGGAACTGAGACAATGATGTCCTCATGGCTTCGAGGGAGGGGCTTGAGGCACAAGTAGTATGTGTGCTCATCCAACATCAGAATCAGTCTCTTGAAGACCCCAACATAAAGGGTGCATGGCTTTCTGGCTTCTTTCTGGTAGATGAAGACATTATGGAAAGACTAAAAATCACTGCCTCATGTGTCTAGTTTAAGGTACATGTAATCAGTCACTTCCAGTCACTTTGTTAGTTCTGGTCTTTCTGAAATTTAAGGTATGCTGATCTTACTACACAGTCACTCATGCCCAGGGATGAACCCTGGCTGCAGGTGTCTTCCATGTGGTTCTCTTCAGATGGAGGCCAGCGAAGCAGAGGACATGCAGGCGGCTTACAGTATGCTCTGCAGTCATGATTTGGTGGAACCGGTGTGGAGGCCTCACTCACTCTTTTCTGAGCTAACCTGCCATTCTGGCATAATCAAATTCCTTGTGGAACTGTGATACAGTCAGCCTAAGGACAGCCATCCCTCTGGAACAAGGAAATTCTCCTCAGCTACGGGTCTACAGTGGCTCCACTTCTGTATCTAGGCAAGTCTTGACTCCTGCTATGTGGCTCCCTTTCTACTACTTCCTGACTCTGACTTGAGGGCAATCATGTGTCCCTGTTCTGGGAACTGATGAGGAAGAAGCTACAGTGCAAGAGCATTGGGGTGCAAGGGAGACCTGGGGGCATCTCACACTGCTACTCTTCCTAGACATGGGCACCAGAAACTTGGTGACAGTCACAGTTAGTCCCTGCAGCCAACTAGACTAATTATTAGACATGTGAAAGCATGAACTATAAGCTCCATTTCCTGTATTGTTAGGCTCTCCACAACAACAACAACAAAACACTACTGTGATTTACTTAGTAAATTTGTTGTCAGGGTATATTCAGGGCATGGTCTGTTATCATTTTTACCTTTAGTTATGCATCTTGTTAAAAACATAGTAGTGTTCAAGATGCTATGGTCAGAGAAGTTGAAATGCAAAACCTCAAAGGATATTTTCCTCAAAGAGTCATGGTCTCAGTTTGAAGCTCTCTGTTCTGTTTCACTCCTAAGGAGAACAATGGCTAGTTGCGCAGCTGTGTCAAAGTAGGACCCAGCCCAGGATGCCAGCTGTGGTCTCTACTTTCTCAAGGCCCTCATGCTTCATGGAGTACAGCCTTTGTCACACACTCATTCTGAGTTTATCTCAGAAGCACAATGAACCAGAGCAACTAGGCATGGACTTTGTGTCTGTCCTTAGTCCTCGGTGCCACAAGTCCTTCTTTAGGCACTCTTCTCCCTCGTCTCTGTGAACATTCCTGTATGTCTATTGCTTGTCTGTTTCTGTTCCTGATTTCTAGGTGTCCTTCTGCTTCCTTTAACTGGCCCACATCCTGGAGCTTGGTTAGAACCTCTCTGTGAATTGCTGTCCCTGCATAACTTCCAACATAACAGTTGTAATAAGACCAGGCTGCTACTGCACCCCAATGCTGTGAGAGGTGCTCTGTGTGTCACTGATCCACAAGCCCATTATTTACAAATCTCCAATCCATATTCTGCAAATTTGGAGATAGACATCCAGGGATTAATTTGAGAAATAACTCATTCATGGCTGGTATGAATATAAAATTATGTGAAGAATGCCCTCAAGCTGGGCATGGTGACATGTGCCTGTAATCCAGCACTTGGGAGGCAGAGGGAGGAGGATTGCTATGATTTCAAGGCCAGCCCGAACTATATAGTGGATGCTGACTCAAGAAACAAAAACAAAACAGATCTAGAGAATACGTTCCTAAAATTCATTTAGAACCAGAAGACACCTAGAATAACGAAAGCAATCCTGGGCAACAAAGGGAAGGCAGAAGGAATCAAAATCCCTGACCTGAAATTATACTATAAAGCTATTGTGATAAAATCAGCACAATGCTGGTAGAAAAATAGACCTGAGGGTCAGTGGAGCAGTTTAGAATGTGTAGACACTGCAACAAAAATATCGAGGTATCTTATCCTTGATAAAGGGGTCAAGCATATTCCCCAGAAGAATCATAGCCTCTTTAACAAATGGCACTGGAAAATCTGGCTTTCCACATGCTGAAAGCCAAAATCAGACCCATGTCTATCACTATGCACTAAACTAAGGTCAAAATACATCAAGATTTAAATATTAAAACATAAACACTAAGGCTGGCCAAATAGCTTAGCGGATTAAAGCACCTGCTTAGATAGACACAGTAGCTGGGGTTCGATCCCCGCTGTGTGGTGCTGGGTTGGCCCAGGGCAGTGCTGAGATGGGGGTTGAGACTGGGCATGGAGGTGTGTGCCTGTAATCCCGGCTCTTTGGAGGCTAAACACAGGCAGATCACTATGAGTTGATCTACATAGTGAGACCCTGAAGACCCTGTAGACCCTTAGTAAAATAAAAAAATAAAATAAAATGAAAGATAAAACTTCAACCCTAAGTCTACTGAAGGAAAAAGTCAGTAGAAATCTTGAAGACATAGAAGTAGAGAGCTCGTGAACAAAAAACAAACTGCACAGAAAATACTTCACAGAACCAACACTTGGGGTCTCATCTTATTGAAAAGTGTTTGCTCGTCAAAAGAAATCATCAGCAGAGTAAAAAGAAACCCCTGGAAGTGGAAAAAAATTCTGTCAACTGTCCCTCAAACAAAGGACTTGTATTTAGAAGACATAAAAAATGTTTAAAAAGTGAAACCCCTCGAATTTGAAGACCTAATCAAAAAATGGGCATCTGAGATAAATACACATTTTCAGATGAAGAAAATACACATGGGAAACAAATATATGAAAAAATGTTGCACATCATTGCTCTTTTTTTTTTTTTTTTGTGGGAGTGGGGTTCAAACTCATGACCTTGTACTTGCCAGGCAGGCACTTGTACCACAGAGCTATCTCCCCAGCCCCCATATTATTGATCTTTATTGATCTTTCAAAAAATGAAAATAAAAACAACACTCAGAGTTCATCTCACTCCAGAAAGAGTGGCTGTCATGAAGAAGTCAACCAATACAAATGCTGGAGGAGCAATGAGGAAAAAGGAACACTTCTCCAATGTTGCTGGGAGTGCAGACTGGTCACAATTACTATAGAAATCAGTATGCAAAGTCCCCCAAAAGCTAGGATTAGAGATTCCCCTCCTGGATATTTTTTCCAGTAGAACTGAAAACATCATATAACAGCGATATGTATGCACCTATGTTTATAGCAACACAATTTGTCATAGCTAAGTCTTGGAAACAACCCATATGCTCACCGACTGAAGAACGGAGAAAAAAGATACAGTATTTTTATATAATAGACTATTATTCAGCTATAAAGAAAGATGAGCTTGCAGCTTTCATAGGTAAATGGATGCAAGCAGAGACCATACTCTTAAGTGAAATAAATCAGACCCACCCACATGTGTTGATCTCTCTAATGTAAAAGCCTGAAAAAGTGAATAAAATCTGAAAGATACAGTAGCTACTGTGGAAGGGAAAGAATCTGTTCAAAAAAGGGAACAACTATGATGAGGGGAAGGAAAAATGTAAGAAGGAAGAGAAGATATATATGTATATGTACAGGACAGCTTTGAGAAATGTACTCCTAGTTTCTACTGGTCTATTGAAAGGAACAGCTAATGCTTACTTTTTACATTCTTTTTAACTTTTTGGACCTATTTTGCATGCTTATATCTGGTAATCTGAATGACTAATTTGAAGAGAACAATATGCAATATAACAAGCCCTGTTTAATCCCTATCATTTTGTCTGGTGAAATTTTGTATCGTTTCCAATGTGTTTTTCTTTTACTATTTTTATTCTCTTTAAAAACTGTATTTATTCATTTATTTTTTTTAGCAAACCTTCACAGTACATAATGTTTAAAAAAATGCTATCAAACTATCAAATCCACAGACTTGAACTTCCTCTCATGTTGTATAGGTTCATGTTGTATAGCCTCAGGTCGAGGCTTTATGGGGTTACTTGTTTTGTCTGATATATGTACCGTGACTTTCTATAGGCATCACTTTTCTTCCATGTGTAAACAAATTATAAACTTACAGATAAATTTCCAGTCTTGATTTTCCTGTTTCAGTCCAGATGGTGAAGATGGCATTGTTTTTGGCTCTCACTCATCTTGCTCCTTACTGATTTTTTGAAGTGTTTCCCAATCATTACTTCCTATTCAAGCTTACCCTGGACTTCAGGGTTAAACAACATGGCTTTGAGAACTGATTATTCAAAGTATTAGGCAAATAGACTTGAGGGGTGGCTTTATATCTCCAAGTTTCTATTTTCTTGTCCATGATCTGATGATAGCTGTGACAGTGCCAGGGCCATCAAGGCCCTGTGACAGTTAATGGACAATGAGTGGTCCTTGGCTGAGTGCCACCACGGATGCCTGCTTGCTGTGTCCTCGTGCCTGTCCCCAAGACCTGCTACCTGACCTCACAATGTGGAATCTACACCCTCACCTTGTCACTGAAGCTCCAGCCCTTTGTCCCATCTTCCTTGGCTCTCCTTCTGGGCCCTCATTTGGTCCATGCTGGTGGCTCCTGCCTGCCACACCTTGCTCGTGCTCTGTTCTTGCCTTCCTTCCTGCGCAGTGTGATTCATCCTCCAGCTCAGCTCCAGCCCTTCTGTTCTCACAGGCGGCTATAGGCCCTCAGGACCTCTCACCTGTCAGCACTTAACATTCTCTACGGAAGTGGTGGCAAATTTATGGTACATGGGCTGCCGCAGGCACGCGTAGCTCTCTATGTTGCCATGCAAGCCAAGCAGGCCCAGCAGTCAAGCACTGGATAGCAGAGATTTTTCTTTTTCTAAACTAAAACTTCAGCATTGAAGTTTAACTGCAGTGTTGATACTTTGCAACAAGTACGTTTGTGGTTGCAGTTTGGGCACTAGATCTCTAAAAAGTTTGCTGTCACTCTGCTAGGTTTTTACTCAACTATTGGTCATACTTCTCACATGGCTTTGTGAAACCCTGATGCAACTTTCCTGCTGCATGCACACCTTAAAGACACTGAGTGAGACATCCGGGCCAGTGTCTCAGAGGTGAACGCTGCATGCACTGTTAGGCACACAGAAGGCAGATGGGCTGATGCCCTTGCGCCATCATGGTGGGGGACAGTCTTCAGTTTAGGGCAGAGAGTGACAGCTGCCAAACTTCCCAGGGTTATATATAGCCTTTACGGTGAACATAAAGGATATACAACTTGAAGTCCTTGTAAATTCCAACTCCAAAATGTGAATGTGAGCACAACCTGAAATTCGTTCTGTAAAATGGAGTTTTGTGCCTAATGGGGGAGTATGCTAACAATTTATTTGAGCCCTTATTATATATGAAGGGAAAAAGTGTCAGTTTAAACCGTGCATTGCACTTAGACCGCCATTGGGCTTGGCACTCAGTCTTCCAGTTGGATTCTTTGGTGGCTAATGTGAGGACAGATTTCCTGCACTCTTGTGACTGCACTTGACTCTTTGGGTGACAACCGTAAAATAATCTTACAAGTTTTGTGTCTTGTATTAAATTGTTTCCCTTGCAAACCCTGACTATAGCACTTAGGCTGGTCTCAAACTTGAGAACTTCCTACCTTAGTTTCCCAGAGCACTAGGATTGTATGTGTGCACCATTGGATTTGGTTTAAGATTCTCTTCTTTTAAGGGCTGTCCAGATAGTTCAGTAGACTAAAGGGCCTGCTTAGGCAGGTGCAGGGACTGGGTTTCGACTCCTAGCATGCCATGCTGGCCCTGCTGCAAGGTGCCCTGAAATAGTGACTGAAACTGGATGTGGCGGTATGCACCTGTAATCCCAGTACTTGGGAGGTTGAAAACAGGAGGATCACCACCAATCTGATCTGTGTAGTGAGACCCTGTAGACCCTATACTAATACATTAAAAAAAAAAAAAAAGATTCTCTTTTTTGAGGAGCTGCAGTGTGGGTTCACTCACTGTACCATTGGTTTGTCTTTGATTCCAATAGTCATATGATTGTTTTCATGTTTTTAGTGTAATCTTTGGGATATATATGGTTAACCATGTGTATTTGTGCAGTTAGGCGTTGCTTTTAAATAGGAAGTGGTAGTACAGCATTTCTTCTGACAATTCTAGTGTCTCACCACTCTCAAACTTTGGCAACTGCCTCTTGTTGACAGAGTGGTCCTCACTGGTGTGATGCAGGAGATTGGACAACTATCTAGGGGAGTGTAGCTCGACTGTCCATTCAGGATCAACGCATTTCCTGAGGTGAGCATGCCCAAGTCTTCTCTGCCCCCTACCAGCTTTTCCTATGAGCTTTCTAAGATTCTTGGATCCTTCAGCCTACAACAGGGTTGTTGAATGGGAATGTTTCTGGGATGTTACAGGGTGCCCTGTTCACACGGTGCACCAGGGCCTTCCAATAAGCCCACTATCCTTGCGGCTTTCGGGAAGGATCTTGTCAGGAAACTCCTTGCTCCTCTAAGGGCACAGTGACTGCTTTCATTTTCACTGTCTCATGCTACAGCCAGCAATGATTTGGACCTTAAGGAGGGCACAGTTGTGAGACATCTGGCTGTCTGCAGAAAGATGCAGTTTCTTTCTTTTTTTTTTTTTTTCCAGTGCTAGGGATGAACCCAGGGCTTCATGAATGCTAGGCAAGTGCTCTATCACTTTGCGACACCTCCAACCCTAGAAATGCAATTTTTTAATTTGACCAAGTCCATAAGTTGAGGATTAAGCTAAGCAATGTTTTGTGAGCACTAGGTGATTGTGGAACAGTGGGGAGCTTTGCCACCCTGGAGCTGGGTGGGCAGGAACTCATCTAGGAGCTATTGCACAGGGCTGATGTCCCGGAAAACTTAATGAGAATCAGGAGAACCCAAGCAAAGTCCTGGTAAGAGCTGCAGATTTCATGGCTATTATGAAGTTAAGACTGATGGCCATGGAAGAGTGATGGTCTTAGGCTAGTGAGGTACGAGTCAGCCACTGCCAGGGCCAGAGCAGCAGTGGGAAACACCAGCATGGTGACCAAGAAGCATGATGAAGTTGAAGCTGTGCTTAGAGCAGTCAAAAATAGAATGCCTGCAAATAAAGAAGAACACACAAAAGCGAGCTTGTGAATTGGTAAAAGGACTAGAACCCCCAAAGGCAACTGAACCAAGCCAGGTCACATATATAAACCAGTAAACAAATCACTGGAAACAACCTTCTGGCTTGTTTAGTGAAAAGCAGAAGGAAGCTGGACTAGAGTTTCCGCTCCACTGATGTTTATAAAGAAGCGTACAAGTCAGTGCACCCACAACTCAAGTGAATTTAGGACGTAAATCTGTTGAATCCTTTTAATAAGGAAATTTCTAACATTAATAAGTTTTAAAATAAACATATAATTTAAGGGGGAATTTTGCAGTACCTCACTTGGACCTGGTGGGGCAGAGTGAGTCAGATGGCAGGTGAAAGACAATGGTGGGAAGGAGACGGCTTGTAGTTTTCCTATCTAGGAAATGGCTACACCATCCTCCTTAAAGAGTTTTCACGAGGCTACAGAAGTAACAGGTGTAAATTAGTGATCTATTGTTCAGCATATGACTTACACTTAATTTACAGCACATGTACATATGCATACCCACATACATACAAGTACATGCACACATTCACATATGCACATACATGAATATCTTTGAGCATATAACTACACACATGCACACAATATACATATGCATATTATATTTGCATGTATAAATACCCACACATACACACACAAATACCCACTCACATACATATGTGCTCTTATTTACTTCTTGCTCCTTGTCTTGTGCAGCCATCTCTTTTTATGAAAGTACAAACTAAAAATCTGATTTAATTTACTAAACTTTTAAGCTTGATGCTAATTGTATCCTGAATTGAGATTTCAGCACAGTTTCTCTGCTGGTCATATTCTGATGAACATGCCTGGTGTCTTGCCTGCGTTGCATTTTCCTGGGTGGGCCTGTGCTTGGCCAGAGGCAAGCAGAGGGCACAGGCTTCTAGCAGCCCTTCTGCCTTGTCAGCAGCCTCCTCTCGGTCATGGACACTTCTTCCCCTCGAGCCTGCCAGTCGTTGGTCTCCGCAGCTAACTGCACATCAGCAGACCATGGTTGTTTATTCTTCTCTGTTTTAGATTGAATTATTCTATTAGCGATTACTTTCTGAGACACTTGCTTTTGCACATTGTGTCTAATAATAGAGCCTCTAAAAAGCTACATTACTGTGTTGCAATAAAAAGTAAGTTTCTGTACTGTGTTAAAAATGTTACTCTAGAACCAAATTTTTTCTGAGATAACATTTGTGTTCCTATCTTTTAACAGTCTTTTTTGCAATGTTAGAATTGAGAGGCAGAAGCCAAGTTATGAGGGGTGCACGTGTCTCACCAGGGGCGAATCTTCGCTTTCCATCTTACATGGCTTCAAATCTTCAATGCAGAGCTCATCATCATCGTCATCGTCATCGTCATCTCCTCCTCCTCCTCCTCCTCTTCCTCCT